>JBAKBP010036912.1:0-17901 GCA_037953745.1 Lithodes maja | reverse complement strand
GGGACAGAGGTGCATGGGGGCGTTCTGTTATACTGTTACTGTATAGTGTATATAGGATTCCGCAGTTTTAACAAAATATGTTTATCAGGGGTGTTTGCCGCCATGTTAAAATATAATTATGACGTCCGATGCTGAATATATCATAATCCAGCATATACTGTATATGTTACAGCCATTTTGCATAATAAACCTATTTGCAAAACACCAAAACCTAGCTTTTCTGCAAAATGTCACTTAATGCCTGGCCTATTTCCAAAAAGTTCAGTATATTGGCCTTTATGTAAAATTACAGTATACTATGTCGTTGATCAAGGAAGTCCTGGTCCCGTGGCCGGAATGTAAGCTATAGTTCATGGCAAGCTGCCCATTTCACAGTTCCTTGGCTCAGTGGAACGAGCGAACAGAGATGTTAAAACAATTCTTGCTTCTGGCTGAAGGACAATAACACTTAAAAATGGTCAATTGAAGATGTGCAACAAGATATGGAGGCAAGTCTGCGGGAATAGCCATTGTAGACTCCATGGGACTTGGTCAGGGCTTCATAAAGTGCAGCTGCAGTACATCTTGTCTGACCGGCCACTACAAGTGCTTCAATAATATAGTCGGATGCAACAGTAGATGCAAGTGTAGTTCCTCCTCCTCCAACTACTCTCATGATGTACACTCACGCGTACTAAAAGTTGCTCACGGAAGGGTCCTTCCATACCCTACTCCACCCTGGGCAGGTGGAAGGGGGAGTCGGGTCCAAGTCTACCCCCACCTTCCACCCCCAAACTATCCCCAACTCCCTTCTCTAGCTGGTAGTTAGTGATTAGCGACGAGTGTTCTCTTGTATTGCAAATTATTGTTAAACCATCATTACACATGCTTACAATGGCCGACATTTAAACAAAATATGAATTTATATATACAATATAATGTATAATTGTATTCTCAAAATGAGTTTCTATACACAACGTGGGTTACACGAATCTTGGTGGTAGTGGTCTCTCTCTCTCTCTCTCTCTCTCTCTCTCTCTCTCTCTCTCTCTCTCTCTCTCTCTCTCTCTCTCTCTCTCTCTCTCTCTCTCTCATTGCACTACTTTCTACGATCAAGACTAAATGTGATTTGAATATAATAATACCGTAATTAAATCCAATCTTATACAGTATTCAGGATATTATGTTCACCATTATTGCAATACACATCAACGTGCCCTCTACGATTTACTCCTAGGTTCTCAAATTACAGTCGGACTTTTATATCATAAAAAGGAAAGGACTACTGGCAAAGATAGGCTGGAATAGTGTTACGATTTATTGATTGTTTCGTTTATCATTTGAATCAGTTTCTCCCATTTATTCAATACCATACATAGTATACACGTTCTGCATTTATTCTATGTGCCCAATACACTTTTATTTTCAATCAAGTAAATGTAGAACTCGATACAAATTACGATCAAATTCGGTGTTAACTATTATTAAGGTGTGAATATAGAGCCCTTGAGTAGCAGGGATCGCCTTCTCACTTCTCCCTTCTATCTCTATCTGTGATCCCAGCCTCTTACCTCTACAACCCCCCAAATTAGAAAATATGATCAATTGACTATAATTATGTGTATAGAATGCAGGCACCATTCATCACACACACTAATAAAGGGAAATATACCACATTCAGACTTGGTTGTAGAAAGTGTGTGCTTTGAGAAAGTTACAAGGAGTTACAAGGAATATTATCTCAAATACCTACAGGTCCATTTCGGGGAAATATTCGAAGTGGAAGGAGAAAAAAATGTCAATGCATAATAGTCCTTACAGAGTGTGTAAAATACTATCTACTGTCTTTTTGAACTGCTGAACTGAGGAAATGTTTTCAACTTCTGAGGAAAGTTTGTTCCAGGTAGAACATTATCTTAAATGGGAAACAGTTTCCACAAATACTAGTGTTCAACCTTTTCAATTCTAACTGCCAGCCATGGTTGCATATTGTATTCATATAGAGGCTAAACATTTGACTATGATACATATTATCAAACCCATTACATGTTTTAATAACTTGAATGAACTGACCTCGTAGTCTGAGTGTTAAGATAGATATATATATATATATATATATATATATACCGGTATACAGTATATATATATATATATATATTGTTACGACCGGGCACTCGGGTACACTAGGGCTCTTACACAGGACTCGAGTATGGCTCGCTGCCACAACGGAAACACACGATCCCAACCCCAGAGTACTGCCAGCCGAACAAAAAACGCCACTACCCTCCAGAGTTCTATCTGCTATAACGGGGTATACAAGAACTCGGTACTAGCGTTTCACACAACAGACTAATAGCAAGACGGGAGTTATCTAGTCTGGTCAACAATCAAACAAAGAAGAAAGTACTACAACACTAAAGAATAGTGTTGGCCGAAGCCGAAGTAATCCACCCTTGAACTAAGAACTTAAGAAGTCCTCCACCCTCTACTTCGGATCGGCACTATTACGTTACGTTAAACAATAGTCCTCGAGCATCAAGCAAGGAATCTTCTGATAAGTTAGATGCTTCTCGAATACTCATAAGAAGTAAGTATCGGATTTTGAACAGCAATTTAATGAATAACTCACTGGTAATTAAAGGCTTTGAATTGACATAAGAAGAATTATAAGAATAAGCAATAGGATATGGCAAACATTAAGAAGAAGTACTCCGACAATGCACTGGCAATAGCCTACTAAGATTGTGCTCGTGGGCCACTAATCTCTGAAGTAGCTAAGCGTGCCACACATGAAATCAATAGTGCTTAAACAATAATATACATAAGGAGAAGCTTCAATACTATGCTGTATCTGCTGGTCGAGCAAAGTCTAGCTGGGATATCTAAGGTTAAGAGACAATGGCTGAGCAAGCGGCTCGTAGCCTAGCGAGGTCCTTAAGACTGTGCGGCCAAATTACGGTAATTAACGGGATGCTCTCTTGAGAGATCCAGATCACTAGTATCTGGTTCTCTCCTGGCGATCCTCTCAAAGTCAAGCAAATGAGATAGCACAGTGTTGGGTGGCACAGGCAAAAGCCCTCACTCGCAACACAGTGCTAAACTCCCACGGTACACAATCAAAAAGACCCCCTAGGCTTCCCACGTCTCCGTTGCAATTGTGCTGGTTCAACCAACCTAGCACTCATAGGAAATCACAACTCGAGGAACCCTATCCCAGTCTAGCATTACCTAAACCAGCAGAAAACAGGAACATGAATAATAGTACACAGGGAAATACATATACGAGTGCAACAAACATCAATCAATCCTATTCTAGTTAACCCTTCCAAAAATAGGCTATCTAACAGGCACTTATCTCGTGAGAACTCAAGCGATAATACTTTGGCTGACTAAATCTGCACCAAAGGGGTCATTGGTTAAAAAGGGACGAGAAGAGAAGAAAATAGGCTGTTCAGAGAGTAGAGAAAGTTCACATCAGTCGGAAGAATATGGATAGTTGCAAGGGATATGAGAGGTCGCTTTGCCTGATGAGTTCTGAAGAATTGTGGCGAGGACCTCTCTTTTTATACTCGGCCCTGTAGCGAGCATATCGCCAACACTAAGGACCGCCCACTGGCAATCATGACGTCATATACTCTCTCAATCTGGGATCGACAAAGAACTTCCCACGCGCTGAAAGGGAGGAAGGGAGGAAGGAGGAGGGAATTAGGCCTACCGGCCCGCGTGGCGTACTCACTGATCCCCGTTACGTAACTCTCTCTCTCATCATTGTATATAAGTCCCACACACAATACTTATATCTAATGATATAAAATAGAACTCGTTGACTTAGAAGAAAACAAAATACATAATGATAATACTTATAGTACAACGGTTCACATAAACTGAGTTAGGAAACTCTACACAGACTACAGCCAAAGTTCCTGCCCTGACGATCCTAGCGAGAGTGGGGCCTGACTGGGCGTTCTGTACAGCATGCTCATACTCGACATGCGTCACACCTCCCCCAAGATTTTACTTGCTCAACCCTGAGCTAAAATCTGATATACAGAACCCCATCAAACCCCTCACACCCAGCGACCGCATGGCACTAAAACAACGCTGAGTTTATCACTAAAACACATCTTATAAAAAAAAAATTCACATTTCATAACTCCTCCCAACAATAGTAAAAGACACAATATCATGCTCCCAGAGCGAGCTTACAGCAGCTCAGCCGTTTGATAGTTCGTGGACTACTCAAACCTTATAGGCTATGACAAACTTATACAATTATCTTCATCAAAAAGAAAGAGTTTTTATATGATTTTTATATTTTAATATGTTTTTTTCCGGCTGCACTATAAGGGCAGCCTATTTTCTTCTATACCAAACGCTCAACAATCCTGCTTTACGACCCAATACGCTGGGCTACAACCGCGAGCCAACAAGCACCAAGCGCAAAATACTACTCAAACCAAAGCAGGAGGCTACCCGTGTGTCAATTTACCCAGGATCATATACCCCTGAACGACCACATGCAACCTCGTTGTCACAACCGGCAATATGGCTTATGTCCAGGTTATATTACCAATAACCTTAGTGACCACCTGGTCAGCCTCATATTCCGATTGTGAAACTGGTCCAAGATCTCGAGAGGGTAATGATCTGGGTAAACTACACCGACCGGACCATAGGCTGGAACATAGATCTCGAAATGCCCCAGCGCATCATCGTCCTTTTCACTTTCATTCATCAGGCTCTGACACGTTGCTGGTGCATTCTTAAGTCCGTCAGGCACAACATTGCCCTGGTAGGTACTCCCGTCCACAACAAAACCACATACCTCTTTAGCACGCTCGGACAAAGTTACAAGCAACGACCACTCACGACATTCCTTATCCCTCAGATCCTTCGTCCACACGTAATCCAGCTCTGCTTGCACCATAGGCTGTCGAGCAGGATTTATACGGCAGGGAATTAAACTGAGCCTTGCACTATCTCCAGCCTGCATGTTGGATTCTACCCCGTACCTCAGGCCTGGAGAAGCAACAAACATGCGAAAGTACTGCCATAGCCTAGTAAATAACTGCCTTGCACTGTCTCCACGAACAACATGCCTTGTGCCCTCCCACAACCCAGCCGAGACCGCAGCTTCTAACCTGTAGTCTCCCTCCTTCTCCACCTTCGTCCCTAGAACAGCCAGGTCATGAGAGGGACAATCAGTACCACCCGTGCAGTCACTCCCACAGTTCATAATTGCTAAGGCTTCCCCGCCGATACCGTACATGCGCACCCCCGCATTCCTTGTGACGACATCTGCCTGCGCAGCATCACCGCTTTCAGCGACATGGCCAGATACAGTCGGTCTATGGTAGGGCTGTTGCATTAGACTAGAGCAGCATTGGGAGGCTATGCGACGACCGGGCACTGCGATACCACAGCCGACCTTACCAATCTGCTCAATGTCCTCCTTTTGACCACCACCCTTGGCAGCCATGGGTCGACCCTGACCTGGCAACCATGCCAAAGCCTCGTCGCCCACCTTAAACCACCGAAACAACGAGGCTAACGGTCTTTTAACATTCACGCGACCTGCCCGCGGAACATCTCGCACCGTCCGAGTTGTGAGACTCAGGGGCTCGGCACGACCAGTGGGGTATGAACCGAGCTGGTGCTGGAGTGCTGCACACTGCTGCTCAGGCAGGTGCTCTAGCACTTCCACAGCCACCAGACTCGTGTCCCCCGCCCACTGCTTCGCCGAGACATGACAATCCCTACTCTCCTCCACCTGTGCCCTACTGCCCCCCTCTCCTTCTCCACCTTGGCCGCGGCAGACCAACGCAGGGACAGTAGGCTGCTCAGGTGGTTGCCTCACAAACTCCTCCAACAGGTTCACATGACATGCTTCCCCGTCCTCGTGTTTAATCTCGACAGCACCATTACCACACTTCTGAACTTCCGGATCCTCCAACTGCAGTTTACAAATATCGGAGGGAACCAACCTGTCTAGATGCTTCCGAAGCAACCCAAGTCCTTCCCCAATATCAAACTGAGCAACCCTTTTTTCTCTCCGTGTGCAACGTTGCTGCCCCGGAGTCTCTTCCGGCCCTACCTCCTCACTAACTGTGACAGGTCCTGGGGCCTCTCCAGACTCCAACATAGGTGCCAATACTAAATCACCCAGGAGAGCCGCCGAGTCAAAACTCTTAAAACCAACTCCAGCTTTAGCCTCCTCCTGTTGATCGTTCCTCTGCTGGTCTGAAGACGGAGGACTAGGCTGTGACACTTTATCTGCCCGAGCTCGGGTGACAACACACGCCATGGGTTGTGCCTGGCACCGCTCGACACACTCTTGCTCTTCCCTACTCACGTCGGCCGTCCTCTCGGCAACGACTAAGGGTAGAACCTCAGAAGCGGGCATTGCAAAGTCGTTGCCGAGAAGAAGGTCGACGCCCTCCACTGGCAGTTTCTCCACAATCCCAACATCCAATTCACGTGCCACACCATCCACCTCCAACTCCAACCGCACCAGCGGGTATGACCGAGTTGCATTAATACCCTGCACCACTACCACCCGAGCCGCATTTATAGGGTAGCCAGTCAAATTGTTCATCAGAGTCTGGGAAGCACCTGTATCACGCAAGACCTCTACTCCATGCTTGCGCCCCGCCCACATCACGCAACCCCGTCCTCTATGGTCGCAAAAAACATCCTGAGCAGGGTTCGAGCCTCTCAGGTGTTTCTGCATTGGCTGTGCCTCAGCCTCTGACGAACTGCCCCGGGCAAACTCAGAAGACTTCGGAGACACACCAATGTTGCAGGCCAAAGACACAGCTGCTGTAGGTGGTTTGCTAGGACAGACTCTTGCAAAGTGCCCCTTTTCATGACAAAGATAACACTCCAACTCCCCTCTGGGCTTCCCTTGGTACTGGGAAGGGCCCGGCCCCTTCTTAAATGGGACGGTGTTAGTCTTGTGGTCAGTCTTGGTATCATAGCTCTTGTACTTGTTTGCATAATGTATATCACTAACTCGGGGGGGTGGGGTGTCACGCCCCTTGTTACCTGCCTCACTACGCTGGGCAGACCCGCACCCACGAATTAATGATAGCCGGAGGTCAGCCATCTCAGCTGCCTCCTGTAGAGTTTTAGGGTTCTTTTCTTTAATAGTTAAAGTCATATCTGCACCAGTACACTTATAAAACTGCTCGAGCAGAAACAGCTCAGTCAACTGTTCGGCCGTCTCAGCTTTCTCAGAACGTGTCCAGTTAGCAAGTGCATCTTTTAAGTCCCGGGCATGTTCAAGAAAGGTCGCCTCCCTAGTCTTCGTAACACCCCGAAACTTCAATCGATATGTTTCTGGTTGCAACTCGTATGCCCGTAGGACAGCTCTCTTCAATACTGGGTAGTCAATGCAAGACTCTAAAGGCAGTGCATCATAAGCCTTCAGACCCTTACCCGTAAGTCTTGAGGAGACTAGAGCTGCCCACTTCTCTTCAGGCCAATTATGCTCCCTACACTTCTTCTCAAAACGATTAAAAAATTCTGTGACTTCAGTTTCACTAAATGCCGGCACCAATTTGACTAAGTGAGACAAGGACTGTTCTCTTACTTGGCCCTCCCGGCCCATCCGAATCCCTGTCGACTCTGCACGAGTCTTATCTAAATCTATTTGAGCACAATATTTCTCTGAGTCGTATCTAAGCTCAGCCTCATGCCTCCTAGTCTCAGCCTCAATCTCATGCTTCCTAGCCTCAACCTCAATCTCCTGCTTCCTAGCCTCATTCTCCTGCTTCCTAGACTCAGCCTCAATCTCATACTTCCTAGACTCAATTTTAGCAAGCTCAAGTCTAAATATCATATCTGGAGACAGGCAGGAAGAGGGAGCTGCCACTACTGAAGGAGGGGGGGCAAGAACTGGGGAACCACCATACGCACCGCCCGAGGGCACTCCAATCTTCCAATGCTCATCCCTCTGTGGGAGAGTGCTAACCTCCGGCAACTGAGTGGACGGCACTGTGGGAGTCGAGTGAGAGGGGATCTGGGGAGGAACCCCCCCAAACGCCCTCTCCTCCGAAACCCCATGTCGCCCACGCAACACCCAGGAAATCAGCTCCCCCTTGGACATCCCTCCTACATTGGATAGACCCAAAACCTTGGCTATCAGGTGCAAGCCATAAATATTCACCCCAGTCAACCTCTCCTCCGTCACGTGGTACCGCTTGCTCACAAAAAGTCTAGCATCCTCCTCACTAGTTACTAACGGCACCTCCTCACTTAGCATCTCTCGCTCCTCGTCAGTACTAGGGCCCGACATACTGAAGTTCACCAAAAAATTCTCGAGACAAAAGTGTTAAACTCCCTTATGCAAGCACTAATTACTAAATTAACTGGAGTCTCTTAAATGCTCTCCTAATTGCCTTACAAAAAAAAATATTCTTCAATATGTACGCTAAAGTACGAACAAACAAATGTTGTACAACTCTGCAAAAAATTATACTGTTCACAAAATCCTAAGCAAGGTCGCCATTTGTTACGACCGGGCACTCGGGTACACTAGGGCTCTTACACAGGACTCGAGTATGGCTCGCTGCCCCAACGGAAACACACGATCCCAACCCCAGAGTACTGCCAGCCGAACAAAAAACGCCACTACCCTCCAGAGTTCTATCTGCTATAACGGGGTATACAAGAACTCGGTACTAGCGTTTCACACAACAGACTAATAGCAAGACGGGAGTTATCTAGTCTGGTCAACAATCAAACAAAGAAGAAAGTACTACAACACTAAAGAATAGTGTTGGCCGAAGCCGAAGTAATCCACCCTTGAACTAAGAACTTAAGAAGTCCTCCACCCTCTACTTCGGATCGGCACTATTACGTTACGTTAAACAATAGTCCTCGAGCATCAAGCAAGGAATCTTCTGATAAGTTAGATGCTTCTCGAATACTCATAAGAAGTAAGTATCGGATTTTGAACAGCAATTTAATGAATAACTCACTGGTAATTAAAGGCTTTGAATTGACATAAGAAGAATTATAAGAATAAGCAATAGGATATGGCAAACATTAAGAAGAAGTACTCCGACAATGCACTGGCAATAGCCTACTAAGATTGTGCTCGTGGGCCACTAATCTCTGAAGTAGCTAAGCGTGCCACACATGAAATCAATAGTGCTTAAACAATAATATACATAAGGAGAAGCTTCAATACTATGCTGTATCTGCTGGTCGAGCAAAGTCTAGCTGGGATATCTAAGGTTAAGAGACAATGGCTGAGCAAGCGGCTCGTAGCCTAGCGAGGTCCTTAAGACTGTGCGGCCAAATTACGGTAATTAACGGGATGCTCTCTTGAGAGATCCAGATCACTAGTATCTGGTTCTCTCCTGGCGATCCTCTCAAAGTCAAGCAAATGAGATAGCACAGTGTTGGGTGGCACAGGCAAAAGCCCTCACTCGCAACACAGTGCTAAACTCCCACGGTACACAATCAAAAAGACCCCCTAGGCTTCCCACGTCTCCGTTGCAATTGTGCTGGTTCAACCAACCTAGCACTCATAGGAAATCACAACTCGAGGAACCCTATCCCAGTCTAGCATTACCTAAACCAGCAGAAAACAGGAACATGAATAATAGTACACAGGGAAATACATATACGAGTGCAACAAACATCAATCAATCCTATTCTAGTTAACCCTTCCAAAAATAGGCTATCTAACAGGCACTTATCTCGTGAGAACTCAAGCGATAATACTTTGGCTGACTAAATCTGCACCAAAGGGGTCATTGGTTAAAAAGGGACGAGAAGAGAAGAAAATAGGCTGTTCAGAGAGTAGAGAAAGTTCACATCAGTCGGAAGAATATGGATAGTTGCAAGGGATATGAGAGGTCGCTTTGCCTGATGAGTTCTGAAGAATTGTGGCGAGGACCTCTCTTTTTATACTCGGCCCTGTAGCGAGCATATCGCCAACACTAAGGACCGCCCACTGGCAATCATGACGTCATATACTCTCTCAATCTGGGATCGACAAAGAACTTCCCACGCGCTGAAAGGGAGGAAGGGAGGAAGGAGGAGGGAATTAGGCCTACCGGCCCGCGTGGCGTACTCACTGATCCCCGTTACGTAACTCTCTCTCTCATCATTGTATATAAGTCCCACACACAATACTTATATCTAATGATATAAAATAGAACTCGTTGACTTAGAAGAAAACAAAATACATAATGATAATACTTATAGTACAACGGTTCACATAAACTGAGTTAGGAAACTCTACACAGACTACAGCCAAAGTTCCTGCCCTGACGATCCTAGCGAGAGTGGGGCCTGACTGGGCGTTCTGTACAGCATGCTCATACTCGACATGCGTCACAATATATATATATATATATATATATATATATATATAGAGAGAGAGAGAGAGAGAGAGAGAGAGAGAGAGAGAGAGAGAAGACCACTACAGCCGAGATTCTTGTAACCCACGTTGTGTATAGAGACTTATTTTGAGAATACAGTTATACAATATAATAATAAATCCCTAATAAATGTTAAATGTTGGCCATTGTAAGCATGTGCAATGATGGTTTAACAATAATTTGTAATACATGAGAACAATCGTCGCTAATCACTAACTGCCAGCTAGAGAAGGAAGGTGGGGGAGTTGGGGATAGTTTGGGGGTGGAAGATGGGGTAGACTTGGACCCGACTCCCCCCTTCCACCTGCCCAGGGTGGAGTAGGGGAAGGAAGGACCCATCCCTGAGCAACGTTTAGTGCGCGTGAGTGTACTTGATGTTAAAATGAGTTTATGTTATTGCTGAGTTTATTTGATCTAAATAATATGCTGTTAATGTTGAATACACTTGATTATTTGATTTCATAAATATTTTAAGAATAAATAATCCTTTTTACAAGTACCTCCAGGGCAGACATTAAGTGTAATTTTACAAAAAGGCTTGGTGTTTGGTCATTTTGCAAATAGGCCGATTTTGTAATCAATGTTTGAGCCTGTGATTTTCCTAATCCAATCAATTATGAATGCCTACCTCTTAAGCTACAATTCACTAGGGCATTAGTTATGATAACATAAACAAACAAATATTGGTTGTTCTTGATAAAATGACTGAGATAAATTGCTAATGTTTGATTTTTGCCGATGTGCACAGTGCAATGCACAACCATTCTAATATACTAGACAAAGGTTTACTTTGATTGGGAAGGAACGTAGGTATTAAGATAATAAAGTAGAGAGATAAATCGAGATACAGACAAAGAGGACAGCAAGTACATACAATACAGAACAGAGACCATTAGGTGGAGAGATCAGTAGGTAGGGAGACGTAATTGATGTGGCCATTAATAAGAGAGCACCACTTTATAGATAATATTGAAGGAGAGCCCATTATATAGTTTATATTCTCGCTATATACTTTTAGGGGAACAGGCTTACAGTAATCGAGGATTGTTTTCCTATACAAAAACACCTTGAAGGATAAGAAATACATGCTCGTTTACTTACATGGCAATGATTGTGTTATTATCTAACGATGTACATAAGATGATGGGTGATGGGATTATCATAAAAATAGCAGATACATCTTAATTGTGCAGTGAATACAATCATTACTACACGTACACCTTTGATACTATAATCTATATAGTATGCATACATTATCATAGATACAGGATTGCCATATCTATACCTTGTTTACTGTAACGAGAAATGTTAATTATTGTTCCATTATTTCAATACTGATAGAGAAGGATTCTAGGTATTTATGTAAAGCTCATTAATTGATCTGAACAATGTTTTGCAAATACCGACAAAATTGTTCAGATAATGTAAATCCAAGTTAAAACAACATATAGTTCTGACGTTCAACTGCTTGAAGTGAACTTAGTCAAAGAAAAACTGTAATTGTAAGTTTGCTGACCCTGCTTAGAGAGCTGTATAGAGAGGTCAAGAGTGGGAGAGAGCAGTGTGATATGTGAGAGAGGGAGGAAGGCTGAGGGTCTGTGAGAGGTCAAGAGTGAAAGAAATGAGTGGGATTTGTGTGCAGAGGAAATCAGGAAGAATAATTATCATATACTGTACTGTATATAGATAGGCCTACATGTATATTCAGACATATGAACATGCATAAAGACACTGCATCAGTGACTATGATTTATCATGTTTTAAGGTGAGATTGGCTGTTTATTTTAGTCCCCCTTCTTCCCCATGTTTAGCCTCATTAGTGTTTAGATGTTTAGACGTAGTTTGGCGGTTTTAAGATTTTTGCCCCATTTCTTTGTCAATATTAAGACTTTTCGTGTCATTTAGCCCGTTTTCTTAGAGGAACCAGCCTTTGACCGGGAAATTTACATTTATCTTGAAGGAGGGTCTTGGGCGGGTGTTTTTATTTAGCTTTATGTAATGGAGGTCTAGCGAGGTAACTACAAATTAAAATTGAATATATAAATAAATAGACCCCAAAATAGCCACTGTCCCCTTAAGAGACATATAGAATAATAATAGAAACAACTAGCATGAACTTACGTACACCAAATTCAGACCAGTGCCACAATAAATACTGCCAGGGTAAAAGCATTAACAAGTCTCAAACTGGCTTACTAAGTTTGAGTTTTAAATGTAGTAAAAATGAGATCCTGTTGGCATGACAAATTGTTAAAGAAAAAGTGGTAGATATTACAGACAATATTCAGAATACACTACAGGAATGTCTTAATCTCGAGTAGTACTGTATATATACACCTTTTATAGTCATTATTTTTGGTGTTGAAATGTTACTGTGAAAAATCAATAAACTCAAAATAGAAACAAGATAAACAATGATATAAATATCTGCCATTACCTCTTTGTCTGCGGGTTGGTCATAGAGGCTTGCATAGGCCCAGGTGGGTTGTTTATGGTTATTTTTGTGTTTTATAACTCGCCCTACTGTGCTAACAATTGAACTGAGTGAATTCAAAACAAATTTCAGGTCACAATCTCCCCATTGATGTCTACTGTCACGCTAATTTGGCGCGACCTGAAAATGACGGCAGGGAATTAGGGTGGTATTTGTGTTTTTATATATTTGTGTTATCTATTAACCATTTACAGGTGGGTTCAGGCTCGTGGGCCTAGCCATGACTTCGCCTCCGTTCCTGCCATTTTCGCTTGGTATTAAGTGGGACTTGTCCCGGGTGGATGGGACTCATTATATTGGTCGGCAACCCATCTAGGGGAGACAACCTTATACAAATCCGAGTGGATGGGACTCTTCAGCCTTGGTCGGCAATCTGTCTATGGGAGTAAACCTGATACAAATCCGTACTGCTTACCCAAGGGTAATGCAGGTTAGTGTATGGACTAGCCGAACACCACTGTAGACAAATATTGCTAACAAGATATACAGAAGGCCTCGGAGTCGGACCGCTCCTAAATTGAGTGGTTTATCTTGTAAATCCTCAGTAAACTGGCTCGGGTTATCCCTCTTACAGGGAATAGGTCCGCTTGGGGGCATTCTGTGTATGGCCACCCTCATTGAGGGGAGTAAGGCGTCCGGCAATATATAGATAGATAGATAATAGATAGATTAAGGTTTATGTGTACATGTAATACTTACTACATTTATTAATTTTATTTTTATTCCGTACTATTTTATGTATTTTACCGAAAATACCAACTATCACAATGCAATAAAATGTGTGTATTTATGTGTGCGTGAATTTCTGTGTCAGCGTGTAAACATGATTCCCACGTCCTCCTCCCTTCGTCATTCTCTCTCTCTTGCATACTTTCTAGCTGTCAGGCCGGCCGGTAGTGAATGGATTTGTCAAATAGTAGCTCCCCAGAACAGGTCACCCCGACCATACCTGTAGATGCAATCACTAGATTACAATTTACCCCATTTAGACTGGAATTTAGTAACCAGAAATAACTTGGAGTTGCAAAAACTGATAAATTGTGTACATGATAACTACAGTATGTGATCCAAATTGTTAACCAATCGACGCATGACACAAAATGTATTGGATCTCGTTTTCACCACACATGATAATTTAGTAGTATACTTGTCAACATCAGGCCATAAAATCATTAGAATATACCTAAACTGCAAATACACCATTGAAAATAATATTACCTGGGTACCAGACTTTAAAAATACAAAGTTCAACTAACTTAGAGAAGCCCTATAGAACATGCACCTTAAGCTTAGCAACAAAAAGAAGTGGACGAACTGTGGGAACATTTTAAGGAAACCGTTATGGTTGCACAATAAAAGTGTGTACCAATGAAACATCAAAATAATATAATAACATTATAAGATCACATAGTATGCTCAATATAGTAGCAAAGTGTTGCTGAAGAAAAACATATTGCATAAACTTTGCAAAAATATTGCAAACAGTGAACATTTTAGCACCTTATTCAAACAAAGTAGAAAGAGAGTAAAACAATAAATTAGTGCATGGAAACAAGATTATAATTATGCACATATGGCTGGATAATATTGTTATAATATTATATAGGAGACATAAGGGTTATAACGAAAACCTTCCCCTTCCTCCCACCTCCTCCTCCTCTTGTCTGCACCTTCGTTAGTTGCCTACGCGCACCAGCTACTTCATCTTCTCACCACAACCACATGTTTACAAAAACTAAATAAATTTTATGATGCAGGCATGCGTTTCCAACACGTTGATGTACTTTTGGTTGTGTTTCGCAAGAGTCGTCTATTTGGCGGGATTTACCCACCATGGATGGATACATTCAAACCTATTGTCATGCTCCTTGGGTTAAGGATATTCTCTCTATGGACACCACGACAAATAGTGGTGTTTGTACAGTGAACTTGTTTCACAGACATTTATATTTATATTTATCAATCTGATACATTTACATAGTTCGACTTGTAATTTCAGTTAAGAATACGCCCCTCGAAACCTGGGACAGCCGAGGTACTCCACTGGGTGGCTGAAACTTACCCCTGTGAGAGCAGCTAATCTATCATGCCACAAACAAACACATACATAATACTGATAATAGGAACTCCTTCACTCTAGAATCACACTAGTAACCATCATCGTTGGTCACAAATCGTTGTAAATTGGCTGAGGCTCATTCGTAACTAGTACATTACTATTTTATTATTGTTGTACACACAAATGGATACGTGTAACTCAAATACGTATGGTACTTTGATCATAAGACACACACCTGACCTGTTCGAATCCACATATCAATTAATATAGGTGCATTGTAAAAAAGTGTCAATTTGCCTTGTCCTGATCTGTGTTAAATTGGTATGGCATATACAGTATGAGGGCTGCACATACATATAATATTATCAACATTGTGAATGGTATATTGCCGCTTAGGAATTCCCACACATAAATACTGTATATCCAGCTATTGGTGAACAAGATCGACTCTTCCACCCCCCCACCCCCTCACACACACACATATTACAATCAGATTTGTTCACTATACCAAACAACAATAGATATCAAAACATACTAATGATCTGTCAATTACCTTAAACTGTGATAGTTTTGTACAATGTTTCTTCCCTGTTGGTCACTGTGTTTGATATCACGGACAATAGAGTTCAGGATTATATTCACCAACCATCCAGATAATTTGGCATACATATTCAAAATACACCATGCAAGAGTATATATACACACACACACACACACACACACACACAGTCTCTCACTTTCAGGTTCATACGACTAATGCAGCATATACCGTTACTTCTGATTAAAGACATTGTAATGTTTACGACATACGTTTGCATAATTGTTTGTCAATGTGTTATATATATATATATATATATATATATTGTCACAATGACCAGGGTCTTTTAGGGTCTTTTAGGAGTAGCTAGACTCGAGTGGCGCCAGACTTAAGAAAGCAGCTGTGCCAAGTCTATTAGAAAGACCTGGTGTTGTGAGTTTCACTCCGATACCCTTCCAATTGCACATGACTAGTTTTGCCGTACCTCTAAGCATTGTTGTCTTAATAAACATTTGTGTAGAATGAGCCAATAGAGTGTTATCAGTTTCGTATATGAAGTTGTTTTTTAGTGGCAACGTTGTAATTTGCAAGCTAGAGCTAAGTGGGTGAGGGAGGAATGTTGCTCTTGTCTCGGGAGGGGGGGCGAGGGGGGCGATCGTGCCAGCACCACGAGTTTCATTTAATTATGTGACCATTGCAAGTTTAGTTGTGTTGCAATATCAAGATAGGCTTTATTTTATCTGCCACGCTGTTTTAGCCAAAATGTTAACACAGGAATACGTTAGTATAAGTTATTCTTGTAAAGGGTCTTAGTTTTATCATATCGTGTGGTGATATATTGCAACCCCTTAGTTTGAGGCTGGCTCCCGCTAGCCACACCAGGCGGCAGGCCTCATCATTCTCTGGTAGGCGGTCAGACAGTATAGGTGGTGCTATCTCTCTCTTGTTGCACACCAGTCTGCCCCTTTCTGTTTACCCTTGTTCGCACAATTATTAACGTAACGTAATTAACAGAGAATCCTAGACATTCCTTTATTCTTTTAATTCTTCCTTTCCTCTGATCAGCATTTATTATATTTCCATTTTTATCATATGTTCTGTACCTCCGGTGGTTTACTTCGGAATCCATGGGGAAGAGCTGGGAGGCTTGCCGGGGTCCTTACTATAACATCCATACTCCCTACATATTTTCCCTGTGTTGCTTGGGACCCGGTAGCAACCTTGACGGTTCTGCCCCAGCAATTGTTTGTTCCCTATCTCGGCTTTCGAACTGAGGCAACGAGTGTTTAATAGTAATTAGGAATCCAGCTTCAGTCTGGACTCCCCCCCCCCCCCATAGTTAAGTGAGTGTGGGAGGGGGACTCTAAGAGTTCATTGTTTCCGGCGGCGGTATCTCACTGGGGGGCCCAGGTTGAAGCAGGATATATTGGTGTGATATTAGAGGTGGTCAGGGTACCCTGCCTCCACTAATATCACCCCGAGGTTAGTAGTCATATTAGGACACTGCCTTGTATTGTTAGATCATTATAATATGTATAAAATAATATGTGCAACTCTCTTGGGTTGAGAGTGGATTACCGTTGGCTGGTATCGTAAATACGATAGGCTATGACTCTTTTTGTGATCCCATATGTCTCTGTGACGTCACGGTCGCTCCTACAGCACGACGTAGGACGAGTAGATCGTATATTATAAGATTGTAAATAAGTTAAGTTATATAAGGCCTAATATGCTATTAAGCAATATTGCCATGGTCTTATGTAGTATATATGAATTTATCTTATATATAAATATAATTTATCGTATAGAGCAACCTAGATGCGGTACGATAATTTGGGCTCCTGGCGTTTTGCCAAGGCAGCAAGGTGTGCCTTCGAGGAACACCAGAGCCTTCACGAACACCAACCAGTTAACATCTATTTTCCGCCCTCAGTTGATCGCGCTTTTGAGCCTCTAATCACAATACACTGTCAGCAATACAAACAGCTACACCATCACGATGCTCTCATCGACGCCATGACTGACTGACAGATAAGCATAATAATCATGTCCATTCCCATGTAATCATTTATTCTTTCTTTAACTTGTCTCGGGACCGAAGTCTCATTCCCCATTGTCCACCGCCATATTGGGTAAAACGTTCTCCCTTGCCTCATTGCCACGTGGAACTATTGGTGAGTTAATTCCTGGCTAATATTAACCCTTATAACCTTACCCTATATATAAATTTATTATGTGAGACCTTTGGATATAAATTAGCTTGTTTCAGATTGAATTCAATTTAGATATGGAGTAGGTTTCATTTAGATTTATTTATTTGATTCATTATAGCTTAGTAATATTTAACTTCCATTGATAGTTTACCACATTGGTGCCCAGACCCGGGAATTGGCTACCAGTAAGGGATTTTAAGGCAACGAACAAGGGGACATATAAC
>JBAKBP010036911.1:0-17901 GCA_037953745.1 Lithodes maja | reverse complement strand
GACGTTTCCAAATTTACTAAGCTAATTCAAACTGATATTTTCAAACTAAGCCTTAAAATCGAAGATCGAATAAATAGATTACTTAAATCTATGGTAAATTTAAAAACAGTCTCGGAGGAATTAGGTAATGCTATGAAGCCTACAGGTTCATCCTTGGCTTTTCTTTATGGCCTCCCTAAGATCCATAAGACCACTGTCCCTCTTCGACCCATTCTTGCCGCATATAATACTGCCTCTTATAAGCTTGCTAAATTTTGCTCCCAACTTTTATCAGCGTTCACTACGAACGATTATACCCTGAAGAACTCGTATGAATTTTTCACTTCCCTCTCAAACTACAAATTACCTCCCTCGTCATACCTATGTAGCTTTGATATAACCTCCTTATTCACCAACGTCCCCTTAACTGAAACTTTGAACCTTTGTGTCAAACTTTTGTTCAATCAATCTGAAACTTTTATGGGTATGAGTCAATCCTTCTTCAGAAACGTCCTATCAGCATGCGTACAAGATTGCCATTTCATATTTAATAACCAAATCTATAAACAAACTGATGGGGTAGCGATGGGATCCCCACTAGGCAGTACTTTAGCCAATGTTTTCCTATGTTACTGGGAACAAATCTGGCTAGACAACTGCCCTCCCACTTTCAAACCTATCCTCTACCGTAGATATGTTGACGACACCCTGCTGGTCTTTAAAGATAAAAGTCATACCCCCTTGTTTCTAAATTACCTAAATAAACAGCACAAACATATAAAATTCACTAGCGAAAACGAGGTAAATAACACTTTGCCATTCCTCGGCCTTCTACTTACCAAAGTTAATGACATACTTGTTATCTCAATCTTTAGAAAACCCACCTTTTCCGGTCTCGGTATTAGCTTCTTTAGCTACTGTCCACTCAGATTCAAAATTAATGCAATTAAAACCCTTCTTCACAGGGCGTACCACTTGACTTCGACATACAGCCTTTTTCACTGCGAGATATCCTTCCTTAGATACTTTTTTATAAATAATGGCTTCACCAGTGACCTCTTCAACAAGCAATTGAGGAATTTCCTAAATAAATTGTACCAACCTAGACAACCTGTGCTCACTGCTAAAAAGGAGGATTTTTATATTAGTTTACCCTTTCTTGGAAAGGTATCAGAAAAAATAGAAAGATTACTGAACAACAAATTACCTAATTTCTTCCCTCATATCAATTTTTAAATAATTAACAAGAATTAATTTAAGATTCGATCCCTGTTTCACTACAAAGATAGACTTCCCACTGAACTTCGCTCATCCATCGTTTATAAATTTACCTGTCCATTTTGCAAAAATGGCTACATTGGAAGCACAATACGAGCTCTCAAAGTAAGGATGGATGAGCACAAGGGTCAGTCCAGTAGAACCGGCCTCCCCATCAGTAACCCTCCTCATTCAGCCGTGAGAGAGCATTGCTACGGTTGTAACCTTGCTGTAAGCTATAAAGATTTTAGCATTCTTGACTCCTGTAATACCGGTAACCTTAGGATTTTAGAGTCTCTATATATTTTTAAAGAAAGACCCCCCCCCCCCCCTTAATAACTGCCTTTCGGCAGCCCCTCTACATATCCATTGTGATTAAATATTTCCCAGTGTAGCTATGTTGAGGCTACATTTTTAGTTATAATATACTCGCTTTTCGCGATTTTATTTTTAAATATTTGCTATATGTTTTATTATTGTTTTCTAGAACACTGAAGATGACACACGAATGTCGAAACGTTTGTCTGACTGCTAAATAAAGTACTCCCCCCCCCCCCCCCCCACCTGGTAATTTTTATCCTGCACCATGCTGTTTGCTGCTACCCTGTGTATCCTCTTCATCTGATATATACAGTAGGGTTGTCCACAAAAATCAACTTTTGATTTTTCTCGCTCCCCGGGCTGATTCTGGTTTCACTCCGGTATACAACTACACACGTAAAATTTTTGCGAAAAAAAATAATATTTACTGGTGGCTCAAGTAGGTTGAAGTTTTATATTTTTTGCTGTGGAAATGGATGACTCAGGATTGCATCATCATTGCGTCATCCCCTTGTGTTTTAAAACTCTCATTCCTTTTCTCATTTCGTCAGTGTGAGGACATATTAATAACTCTTGTTCTCTTCACAGGATGGCTAAAATACGCGGTTTCTATCTCCTTGACGAGCATCATGAAGAGATTCTTGGGGCGAAGTTGCCTTCAAATGAACAAGTGCTGACTGTTTTTTTACATCACCATGTGGAGTTGAAAAAACAACTACACAAGAGCGGCAGCAGTGTCACTAGCCAAATCCAGGCTTACTGGAACAAGGCAAGGATACCCACCCAGCGGGAAGATAAAATACAGAAAAAAGTCCTCCAGCTGTTTCAACGTTGGAAATCATTGAAAAAAAATCAAGGTCGAACCACAGAAAAACAAAGTGAGAATGAAGCCTTGTTCACAGCGGAAATGAAGAACCTCTTCGACGTGGCCCATGCAGATGCACTTAAGCTGATGAAAATCGAGGAGGACAAGGAGTTCTTACTCGCTCAACGTGAACCGGGTCGGAGAGGTTCCATGGGTGCAGTTGACACCAGTCTCGCTCGTACGGAAGCTCGATCACTAGTGCGGAAGGAAGCGTACAAGAGGCGCAGAGAGAAGCAAGAAGTGAAAACGAAGGCAACCACAAGTCAGGTGGAGCTGGAGTCATCCTCAGCACCTTCCTCGATGTCCTCTGACTCCGACGATAGTCCGGAGGCCTCTACTGCATCTGGACCAACTTTAAAAAGTCCAAAAATGCAGCACCGACCGGATAACGTTTGGACACCAGCCCTGACCGCTGCTCTCGACCGAACGCAGACAACGGATCGTAACGCTCTCTTTGTCGTGACTGAAACTGCCAGAAGCCTCGGCCACAATCCAGCGGAGCTCAACATCAGCCGGTCGAGTGTGAAACGTCATCGAGAGAAACACAGACAGGAGCAGTGGAAGGCGCTCCAAGAGGCATTCAAGGAAAATGGAGAGACATGCGTCGTTCACTGGGACGGAAAGCTACTCCCATCTCTGTTGGATTCAACAAGACCAGTCGACCGGCTCCCTGTGTTAGTTACTGCCATTTCCAGTGGCGAAACCCAGCTCCTTGGTGTGCCTCAGCTGGCGTCAGGCACAGGCGAGAACCAAGCTGCTGCTGTCTATGAAGTGTTGCAGGAATGGAGCCTCGATGACAAGGTTGCCGGATTCTGTTTTGACACCACGCCATCCAACACAGGATGCCGAGCCGGGGCATGTATTCTTCTCGAACAGCGACTCGGTCGTACTGTCCTCAATCTCGCGTGCCGGCACCATGTGTATGAGGTGGTTCTAGGGGCAGTCTTCTCCACCTGCTCGGGATCTTCCTCTGGCCCTGATGTCCAACTCTTTCGCCGGTTCCAGAAGCGCTGGAATTCCCTTGATAAGTCTGACTACCAAACGGGATGGGCCTTGGCGGAGCTACGTCCAGTTCTTGAGGACGACAGGAATCATCTCTTGGAATTTGCCCAATCCAAGTTAGCAGGAAGCGACTACCGAGATGACTATCGAGAATTCTTGGAGCTGGCCATCATTTTTCTCGGAGGCGCTGTTCCTGGCTTCAGCTTCAAGAAACCCGGAGCTTTTCACCACGCCAGGTGGATGGCGAAAGTCCTGTACTGCCTGAAAATCGGAATGTTCCGTGGACAACTCCAGGATTTGACGAAGCGGGAGGAGCGCTGTGTTCGTGATCTCAGCGTATTCGTTATACTAGTTTATTTGAAGCCGTGGTTCTCTGCTACAGATGCAGCCGTTGCTCCCCGAACTGACCTGGATACCATCAAGAAACTTCGTTCCTACTATGACGCCCGAATCGGAAAAGTGGCGGCCGGAAAGCTAGAGAACCACTTGTGGTACCTCTCAGAGGAGCTCGTGGGCTTGTCACTTTTTGATGGAGAAGTCCCGGTTGCTACAAAGCGGGCGATGGTGCTGGCGATGGAGGAGAAGGACGAGGAGGAAGATGAAGATATTCCTAAGAGAATTCAGTTGAAAGGTTCTGTCCTCCCTTCCCTGGAGTCTTTCGCGACACCGAAGACCAAGCGTCTTCTCCGACATCTCGGTGTCGATAGCGGTTTCCTCCTTTTGGACCCTGATGCTTGGGAAAACAACGAAGCATTTCTAGCAGCCAAAAAGAGAGTAAAGAACTTCCCTGTCGTCAATGATGTGGCTGAGCGTGGGGTTGCCCTCATTAAACAATTCAATGGACATCACACGACCAAGGAGGATCAACTCCAGTACCTACTCGGTGTTGTCGGAGAGCATAGGAAGACGTTTCCATCCACTTCCAAAGCTTCGCTAACGACTGGACGACATTGAGTGCCTGGCATGCATGATACCCTCGCCTATGAGCGGCTAATACCCAGATGGTCTGGGGGGGATCCAGGGTGCTGTTAGCAAGTAAACTTTGGAAGGCTTGAGCCACCTCTAAATAATACTCAATTGAACTGTAACTTCACGCACGGTACTCTCTACCCAAGTGGAACAAGAATCAGCTCGGGGAGCACGGAAATTCCGACTTTTATTTTCCACCCTCTACGATGTGGACCACCCTAATATACAGTATATATATATATATATATATATATATATATATATATATATTATATATACTGTATATATATATATGTGTGTGTGTGTGTGTAATACTGGCTAGTATGATTTAAGCAGGCATAGAATCATAGAGGTACTTATAGTTTATACACACCATTCAAAGGACAGCTTATGGAGTTATATTTATGAAATAACACTGCAGTATATGAGGAATAATACAAATATAATAAGAACCGGCCTTATGATTACGATATTACAGACATATATACATATATATTTGTTTTGTTCTATGCGTATGAAGAGACAAAAGGCAGACTGACTGTGACGAGTGTTTCCCCCAGCGCCAAAAGAGTAAGAGAGCCAAATTCAAGAGGCGTTGGGGCCGAAATGCCTGGACAAACTAAGTTTAAATCAGTTTAAGTCATACGATGAAGGAAAAATTGATTAAGGGAGATAGTTCCAGAGTTCACTAGTTGATTAGAAGACGGAGAAAATTTGCAAATTCTTGGATTGAAATGTTGGACAAAAAAGGAGTAGGACTGTTGAAAGGCAGTTGCCTCACACTTGCGGCAAGGGAGGGGGTATACACAGAGAGCTCTAAAGAACACCGATTGTTGTAATAGCGAGAGAAGGGTGAAATATGTAATAATACGCCATGTAGAAAGAGATTGTAGGGAATTAGTAAGAGGAAGTGAGTTGATGAGGTGAACTGCTTTGGATTCTTCTCTTTCGAGAAGTGCGGTATGGATGGAATTTCCCCACACATGCGAACAATACTCAATACTCGCACTGTGCCTCTATACAGAGCAAGAAGCTGTGCAGGGGAGAAGAACCCATGGAGATGGTTGAGCACAATTATCTTTTGGGAAGCTGTTATAGCAAGAGTGGTAATATGATCTCTCCAAGAATGTTTGGAAGAACACCAAAACTATTGAGAGAAGATGAAGGGTTGATTTGTGTAGTGTTGAAGAGCAATTGATAGTCTTGTGGAGGATTGCGATGGGTAGAAATAGGGAGATTTGGGTTCTTGGAGGCATTGAAAGTAAAAAATAATTGATCTGCTCCAATCATAAATTATTGATAGATCAGAAGATAGTCGTTCCATGGCCATGTCACGCGACATTTGGAGTGATTGCATGCTTGGTTGTTGTGAAAAACAAGGTAGAAACAGCAAAGGAGAATGGGCATACCAGTGTATAAATTAATAAAAGGAATATTGCAATATGACAGTTAATGGTGTGAATGCTGGTGTTTTGTTTTTAAGTTACTTTACATATTTCGACCAGTCAAGGCAGAATAGTTTTGGGAGCAAGCCTTGGGAAGCACCCTGGAGGTCTTGGGAAACATTTAATTAGCCTTGGGAAGTGTATAATTGGTCTTTGGATGCACCGGGTTTCAGGTCTTGGAAAGTACTGTACCTTTGCAAACAAATAGGTCTTTGGAACCACTTGTGTCTTGGCCTTAGGAAACATTGAGAAGTTTAAGGGGTGCGTAGAGTGACCGGTCAACTCAACCAGTAGACCATTTCAACCAGTAGCTCTCAACCAGTACCAATTCAACCAATATGGTTAGGTTAGGCTAGTACTATATTATGGCACTGGTTTGGTTGGTCTGGGTTAATTTGGCACTGGTTGAGAGCTACTGGTTGAGATGACATGGAACCGGTGTGTAGCTACCGAAAAAATTTATCATCTTGCATCTATTGGCATTCTTCGGTGTCCGGTCTTTAAGGGCAGCATCTGTGAGGTGTAGGTGATTGAAATGAACTTGGGCCATTATACACTTAAGGACCCGGGTTTTTGAGGTCCAGAGGTAGTTAGACCACATGGCATGATATCATTGGAGGCGGTGCATGTCGTGTCGCATGCGTTGGGGTTTCAGGGTCATCTGGACAATGGTGAGGGAGAGTAAACTACCTTCTTCTCTAGCTCTTCGGTGGGTGCCTTTTCCTCTCTTGATACTTGATTTTTGTTTCTATGTCTCAACCTTGGTAATGTAGGCTGTTCAGTAGCCTGTAACTGTTACAATGCTCCGAGATTATCAATTGAAACTTCGAGATGTTGGGTGCTTTATATGTGTCGCACTAGATGGTCACAGTAGAGCTTCAAGGTGTTGGTTGCTTCCTTTCTGCCACACTAGATGGCGACACCTTATTTATACTCATCACTTGATTTGGAAAGAGCAGCTATACGGTCGTTCACAGCATCTTTGAATATGGTCGGGCATCTTCTATGCTATGAATTGGTGATGATATAGGGGGTGTCTTCTTGATGTATTGGTGTTGCCAGGATATTTGTAGAACAGCAAGAACGATCAGATCCCCTCGGAAAAAAACCTGATGTTTGGCGTGGATTCGATCTGAGGTCCTTTTGGTCTGCAGTCCACGACACTATCTAATATGCTATCGCCTCCCCCATATGCGTGTGAAAATGGCTTCTCGATTGCGGATATTTCTGCAGATCTCTCGGCCTTTGTTACAGTGGTTGCTATGTTGGAAGTGCTGATTACTTGGTTGTCGTCTCCATAGAAGATGAATTTTGATGGTAGACTGTCCTGTTCAATTCTCGGAATACTGGTATAACTATTGATACAATCCTGGGTGTTGTCGGCAAGGTTTTTGGCGTTGCAGGCACTCTCCTTGGGAATGCGGGCATAACAATAATGTTTATGTTATTAAGACAAACGTGTATACTTACACTACAATCAATAGTAAGAGTCTAAAATATAATATCTATGTTTCGTTTTAGAAATGCTTTGTCAGCATTAACACACCCCAAACAATAAGGTTATCAACACCTGAATATTGTTCATTAATATATAGAAACAATTTATTTGAAATATTAATTGAAAAAATCTTTCTTCTCCCTCCTGTATCTCTCAAAGCTTTGTTTAGCTATGTGAACAGTAGGAATTCATTCAGTAGTAGCAATGAACTTTTAAAGGATCCAACAGGCCAACGACAAACCTCCGACACTGATAGAGCTAAATCCCTAACCGACTATTTTGTCTCCGTATTTACAAGGGAAAATACCAGTAGCATGCCAAGTTAAGGATTAATGCAGATTAGGTGAAGTTCTTAGCAGAATTATATGTACCCTAGAAGAGGTAGTAAAACAAATAGCTAAGTTAAATAGGTTCCAGTCATCTGGACCAGATGGTTTTCTTCCAAGTTGTATACAAATTGCGTGTTGAAATTGCACCTCTCTTGGCAGAAATCTTCAATAAATCACTAGAAACTTGAGGTCCCTGAAGACAAAGCTGGCCAATGTGAACCCAATCTTAAAGTAAGGGGATTATGAGTGTCCCAAGAATTATTGGCCAGTTAGCTTGACTTTTATCATAGTAAAACTTTTAGAAGGTATACTAGTAGACAAAATAGTTGACTACCTGGAAATCCACAGCTTAATTACAGAGTCCCAAGACGGTTTCAGGCGATACCAATCATGTTATACCAATTTGCTGGAGTTTGTTCATGAAATGTTGAATGAGTATGCCAAAATTAGAGCCAGACATAAACTTTACTCAGATTTTCAAAAAACTTTTGACAGAATGCTTCATTGAAGACTAATATCAAAATTGAAAACATTATGTATCAGTACATAGGTCACACATTGAATAGAAAGTTGGCTACAGGTAGACAGCAATGAGTGGTAATCAATGGAGTTTCCTTTGTGTGGACTCCAATTATTTTGAGAGTTCCACAAGGAACTGTCTTTGCCACACTGCTGTTTACCATAATAAATATATGTCAATGCTATCGATATTGGTCTGTTCAGAGTGATCTATAAGTTTGCAGATGACATTAAGCTTGGAGTGTATGTGATGAACCTTAAAGTGGTTGAACACCTTAGGATGGAATTGCCTGACTTGAAAAAGGCTTAGGGAGTTGTTGTTGTTCCCCAAGCTGCCTGGCCGAACAGCCCCAAGGCCCCGAGCAATTCCAAGGCCATAACCAAGTGCCCCCACAGAACCCTCCCCGCCGACCACAATAAAGCCTGGGTGACCGAAGCCACTCCATGGCGGGGGGCTGAGGAGGGTGCGGAAACGCCCGGGAAACCAAAGCCCCACCCAGGGCCCTGTGCCCCTCAGCAATTATGAAGAGAAAGTTGAGGGGCAAGGGAAAAATGTGACGCTTTGGCTTCCAATCTTGGTAGATTGGGAGGTCAATCCACGGAAGAGACGCCGTCACTTGAGATCTAGAAAATATATAAGTTAAAGGAAAAGTCAGAGTAAGCTATGGGTATGGCAGAGATTGCTCAGCTCTCACTCTGATAGACCAGCCCATCACCACTGGCTTCTGTTTAACGGTGACCTAAAGTTTAACAAGCAGTGCATGAAAATGAATAAGAAAGTTCATAAATTATTGGGCTATAGTAAGAGGCAATTTTGTTTTCTATGTAGATGAATGAGACAAAATACAAAGCTGCCTGTAACAAGTGTCCCTCCTAAAGTTGAAAGAGTGACACAGGCCCGAAATCAAGGTACATTAAAGTAAACATTTCTGGACATACGGAGCTTGAAGCAGTTCAAATCATATGATGAGGAAAAGACAGATTGAAGGAAAGAGTTCCAGAGCTTACTTGTTGAGTAGAAAGACTGGGAAATTTGTCTCAATGTTGGGTTAGAGAGTTTGACCGAATAGGGGTGGGAATGTGTTGAAATTCGGGTGCTCCCTACTCTCCGTTATGGAGGTGGTATGCACTGAGAATGCTCTGAAGAACACTGATCATTGTAATAGTGATAGAAGAGTGAGAGAGATGCAACATCGCGGCATGTAGAGAGAGAGATTGTAGGGAATTAATAAGAGGAGGTGAATTGATGAGGCGAAATGGTATTGATTCTACCCTATCGAGAAGTGCGATATGGGAAGACCCCCTCCACACATGCAAACAATACTTGATATATTGGTGCACAGTGTCCCGGTACAGAGCAAGAAACTGTGCGGGGGTGAAGAACCCATAGATAGATCAGAAGATAGGCCTGCTATGGCCTTGTCACATGAGTTTTGGAGTGATTGTGTGGTTGGTCGTTGTAGAAAACAAGTTGAACAATGGAAGATAGAGTTGTCAGCATATGAGTGAATAGGTCTAGAAGTACAGTAAAGATCGTTAATGAATATTAGGAAGAGAACTTGAGACCGAATAGAACCCTGAGGAACACCGGAGTTGATAGGTTGAGGAAGACTATAAATAAGGAAATAATCCTCACTCCCACCAATGCTCTGATACGGCCTCACCTGGAATATGCTGTTCAATTCAAATTTCAGATTTCAAATTTAAAGCTGTATTTAGCCATAAAAATACAGACACATTGTATGTACATTATATTCAGAAAAAATAGTAAAATATTCCTGACTGAGCCTTTTTGAGAGTGAACTCTTAATACCCTATGAAGCATAAAATGCGTTTTGATTGCTTTGTATCATAATTATTTAAAACCATTTATTACCTCATAGAAAGTTTGAACATTTGAATTTAGTTAACCCTAAGCTCTTCATGTTTCAATAGCTGGTGCTCTAAAGTTAAGAAATTTTAGACCACTAACTTAAATAACATTTCTAATTTTCACAATTTTGTTTTTTTTATAAAACTGGCATTTAGGGGGTTGAAAAGGCACCTAATGAAAATGAATTATATTAAAACACATTGCATATATACAGGTGAGGCGTGCCATGAACTAAAACCTCAGAAACATACACTAATTGGCTAAGCAATACAATATCAGTTTTGATATACTTCTTGAACATCTGTCTAAAGACATTTACTTTCACACACAGACACCCACCCACACTAACACGTACTATGAACTCGAAAATGCTATTTGGAATAAATGTCTTCAATCAATTCTGGTCTCCAGCACTCAGGAAATACTGTGTGTAGAGCGACTGGGAAGAGTCTAGAGACTCTAGACTAAAGGGTACATCACACAGTCAGGAATGCGAGCTAGAATCACTAGTAGTAATGATTCCTGGTGATTCCTGGGAATACACCACGAATGTCTGCAATTCCCTGTGGACTCACAACACTGTAGGAACCAGTGGGAGTGCACCTGCGAATCACTGGGAGTCACTGGGAATCACTGGGAATCACCTGGATAAAACCAGGAATGAAGTGCATGAGAGTTATTGAAAATTTGAAAATTTCGGATTACTGTAATATACGAGTCGATAGGAGTATTATAGGAATCACTGGGAATTAGATAGGAGTCACTGGGAGTCACCGAGCATCACTGGGATTTGTTAGGAATGGGATGCGAGTATGCCAGGCATGGCCCCCATTGTGTGTTTGACCCTATAATTTAAAATAATTTTTCCTCAAGTATGTCTCTTGTAGGCTATAACTGCAGTCCTCTAATATCATCATTAAGTACAATGACTGTATTCAGGCATCATTACAGATATTAATATAATACGATAAGTCTGTATTATTATGTACCGTAAGGTCATGATATCAATGCTTACTATACTTTACGAAACAAATATATTTAATCTATGGTCTAAATAGTGGATAGTTTATCCTTCCCACCTTCTTCTTTTCATTCGTTACCGAGTTCTGTAATATTTCATACGATTACCTAATATAGGTAACACTTATAGGTTGTGTTTGTTTGCTTAGGTTAGGTCATGGGAGTTGCAGAACTTCTATAGTATTAACCGGCGACTACAACGGCCCCTAAATAACCGAGCCATGATTACGCTGGCTCAAACTTTACCCCGGCGACTACAACGCCCCTCGCAGTAGTAATCCAAACTCCACTGTCCACCACCAAACGAACTTGACGTTTCAAAACACATACAAACACGTATCCACCATTCTCGTTATGTTAGGTAAGGGGAGTTGCTGAACTTGTAGACTACAAGTAGGGTATTGTAACATTGACCATACATTGTTCACATTATTTAATTATCTGAACTACCATAATTTTCTTCTCTACACACAATCACTGGGTGAATACAATGTCTTGTGGGAAATTGTACTTACACAGGTTAATACTAGGCCTATTTATAATGTTTGACCAAGAAAAGTTTACTACCTGTATAATGTATATTATACTTTCAAGTGAGAAGTATTACAGGTTTATATGAATAATATATTTATTAAAGGGTACTTCACACAGTCACGAATGCGAGCTAGAATCACTAGTAGCTGAAAATTCGGATTCCTGGCCCTATTCGCGGTGAAAATTCGATGACTCCTAGTGACTCTAGCGATATCCTAGTGACTCTAGCGATATCCTAGTGATTCCTGTTAGACTCCCAGTGACTCCAAACCACTCGCGGCCGATTCGCCCTGTCCGACAAAATGTTCACCGTGTTTAAAGTTCTAGCCACGAATCGGACCATTCCCAATGACTCCCAGTTAATTCCCAGTGATCCCCAGTGACTCCCAGTGAGTCCTGGTGATGCTCAGTGTTTCGTATCTGATTCGCGGACAGCTTTTGGTTTCAGTTCCAGTTCATACCAGAATCACCAGGACTCACTGGGAGTCACTGGGAAATCACTGGGAATCACTGGGAGTGGTCCGATTCGCGGCAAGAACCTTAAACACGGTGAACATTTTGTCGGACAGGGCCAATCGGCCGGGACTGGTTTGGAGTCGCTGGGAGTGTACCAGGAATCACTAGGATATCGCTAGAGTTACTTGGAGTATAGATTTTCACCGCGAATAGGCCCAGGAATCCGAATTTTCAGCTATTCCTAGTGGTTCTAGCTCGCATTCCTGACTGTGTGAAGTACCCGTAAGGCTGCAAAACTTAGTCCATCGATTGGAAAGCTGAGTTATGAGGACCGTTTAAGATCTCTTGATCTCTTTCTGTTGGAAACACACAGACTACGAGGTCAGCTCATTGAAGTATATAAAATACTAAATGGATTTACCAATGTGGATTACAGTAATTTTTTTAGAATCAATATGAATAAAACACACAACCATGGGTGGAAGTTATAATGAAAAAGTTTGAGCAGTAGTAATTGTGGAACTTGTTCTACTATTCCATCTGGAACAAACTTTCCTCGGAAAATTTAAATTGTTCTTCAGTAGAGGAGCTCAAGACGGGAGTACATAGTATTTTGCACAATTTGCAGTGAGTGCACTGGACTAAACCATCACTCTCTTTCTACTTCGAGTATCCCCCCGGAATGGACCACAAGGTCTTTGACAGAGTAACAATACCATATAACACTCACGCTCACTCACTCACTCACACTCTCTCTCTCTCTCTCTCTCTCCTCAAAATGTACTCAATCCGGACGTTAATTAATGATTTTTAGTACTATTTTCCAAGGAGATAACGAAAGCCACACAGGGTAATGAAATTTGCAACATAGTTCCCGACGCAAAAATATAAATATTTCGCCATGTTATTTCATACCCACACACGAGCCACAACAGCGAAAAGTATACCGGTACGAGTTTTTGGGTTATACAATTATTTACAAAACCGCGTGATAAGCAACAAAAGCCCATAATAAATCTTAGTGCGATTATCACAATATACTGTATTTCCCCGTCTAATTAACCCTATTTGGTCCGTGTGAGGTGTTTATGTACCTCCCCTGTTTGCTGCATAAGTTTGGAGATTTTAAGACGTTTCACCTCGGCGATAATAAGATACTTCACCCCATTTAGAAGAAATCGTCTTTGGGCTGGGACATATACAGTATCTATCGAAATATGTACATATTTAACTAGAAGGGGTTCTAGTTAAAGTCAATCTGGGAAGCCGTCTTGGTTAGAAATATTTTGCTCTAAAATGGCACGAACAAGTAAAATCATCAATGCTAATTAAACAAAATATCATAAAACCCACAAGACATTGGACCAAATTGTGTTAAGTGAGTGTGTACAGTCACATACTGTATTACGACATAGAACGTCATGTACAGTCAGAATCAATAATTCGACGACGAGCTTGCTTATAAACTATGTAATTTTGAGTAACAATATTTCTTCCTTAACAGCTCTCGTGTTTCTAATAGCCAGTGACTAGATCTATGCCTTTCACGTCGTAGACATTTTGAGTTACTGCCCCCTTGTCTAGGTTCACATGAATAATCTGAAGTTTTCGGAGAACTGTAAATATTTAGTTGAAATATATTCCGTTGAAAAGAAATATCAAGGCTTGCTCCGATAGAAATATACATTAATGCCCTAATAATGTTATCGAAAAATTTCAAATCGGCCGAACAATACAACTAAACATTATTTAATAATCTACTTCACTCAACTTTAAATTGGTAATTATACAGTATATCCTATTTCCATAAATTAATATCATAACTTTGATTATAAATTACTTACGGTGATAATAAATGTCCTGAAAAGTGTTCAATGATTATCAATTTGTCAATGACTAGTGACCTTTATTTTCCTTTACAAGATTATCAAGCGAGTGTGATATTTGTCTTAACCCCTTTAGCATTCCCGGACGCATTTCAGCTTTATTTTATTTAGTTTATTTTTTTGTTTTGTTTTTCTATGTGAGTGAGGGAGGCAAAAGGCAGTACTGCCTTTTTTTATTTTTGTTCCATGTGAATGAGGGAGACAAAAGGCATAGCTGCCTGCAGCAAGTGCCTCTCCCAGATTTCAAAGAGTAACAGGGCCGAAATCAAGGGACGTTCGAGCCAAAATGCCTGGACACACGGAGTTTGAAGCAATTTAAGTCATAGGAAGAAGGAAAGACTGATTCTGGGAGAGAGTTCCAGAGCTCAGCAGTTGAATAGAAGAAAGTCTGAGAATATCGTTTCACTCTTGGGTTGGAGAGTTGCACAGAGTAGGGGTGGGATTGTGTTGCAAGGCGGGTACTACGTACCCTACGTAGAGGAGGTGGTATACACTGGGAAAGCTCCGAGGAACACTGATTATTGTAGTAGCAATAGAATAGCGAGAGAGATGCAACATTGCGGCGAAGAGAGAGAGAGAGATTGCAGAGAGTTGGTGAGTGGACGGGAGGTAATGATACGAAAGGTTTTCCTTTCTACTTTATCTAGGAGTGCGGTGTGAGAGGATCCTCCCCACACATGTGAACAATGCCTGTAGCGAGTGCCTCCCCCAGAGTTAAAAGAGTGACAGGGCCAAAATCAAGGTACAAAACCATGTAAATATGGCAAGAATAGAATAAAAAAAGACGTTGCTGGTATAGAAAGAAATAATAGAGAAATGTTGACAGAGGTAAATGATAAAATTATGCATGGGAAAATGTAGTTAGAATAAATATCAAAAAATAGTAGATAATTGTAAAGGTATGTTGTACTTTAAGATAAATATATCGTTATACAAAGAAAAGAATATATATATATATATATATACTTTAATTTATTAATTTCACTCCCTACACCAAACACCTCCCAATTAAATTAATGAAAACATGTGTTCCTACCGGGATTCCGACCTAGGTTACCACATACAGATCCTAAACACTAATTATTACACCATCAAAACAGTTACATGTCTATGATTTTATATCCATTTACCGAATACTGGATATCAATCTAATCATGTACTTAAACCCAACGGCACACTGAATAGCCTAATGTTTAAGAGAAAGGAAAGAACATTATATGGGGCACAGATCTCTTAAGGACCGACCTCGCTATGAAATGTTCCTGAACATAATATTATAGGAGTGAGGTTTCAAATATAAATGGCCACACTCCTAAACGGCCACACTCCTAAACGGCCACAATCAAAACAGCCACGACCCAAAATGACCACAGACTAATATGGCCAAAACTAATATAACTAACCAAGCCTAATTCACTACTTGCGAGTTTCAGGCTATAAGGAAGGTGGAGCTCTAAGCATTAATATTTAGCAAACGGACAAACACTATGACCGTTCTTCATGGATAAAAAGAAATATTAATTGGATGTTATGTATATATAAATGCACTATATATAACCACTGTATAGCCGGTAATTCTGCTAAATATCGACGTCTACAGCTCCAAATTCCATATAGCTCAACATTCGCAAGTGGTCAATTCATCCAAACATGATTTACTAGCCTGTAAGGGGAGACTGACCGTTTGTTTGGTCTATTAATTAATTTATTCATATGTTTGTTTTAGTTTCCTCCCTAGACCTCCATCACGCTTATAAATACACCCCCTAGACCCCCCTTCAAGATTAATTTGTACATTTTTCGGTAGAAAAATTTCCCGGCCGAAGGTCGGTTCCTCTTAAAATTGCAGGCTCGTTATTGCTCGCCAGGAAATAATCGACACCTAAATGGCACGAAGGGTTTTAAAATTGACAACGCAATGGGGCGAAAGGTGTTAAAATCGGCTAAACATTAGGGAGAAGGGGGTCCAGAAAAACGGTCTGCCTCCCCTTAAGTGTGTGGCTTTGTCGACTTACTTCCGCTAGATATATAGTGTAGGAGGAACAACAATGCATAAATAAATACAAAAATAAATAAATATACCACTAAATAGATTGACAGCTCAACAAGTATCAAACAAAAGGTCAGACAGACAGACAGACACATACACCCGCACGCAGAGTCACCTACAGTATTATCCGCTGAAGTAACAATTATAGTCGGATATACAGTATTTTAGCTGGTGATAACTTGAAACCCATAGTAACTCATTTTTAGATACTTAAGGGGACCGACCTGATGTTTCCCTTTGAGTTTTATCCATTCGGCCCCATTCAGCCTACTATTTTAAGACGTTTCTCTCCATTCAAGTATCATTTGTTTTCCTGGCGAGCGATAGCGAGCCATTATTGTATGGAGAAATCCGGCTTTGCCGGAGAAATATTTCTACCGAAAAATGTACACATGAAGCCAGCTGTCTAAAACATAATACAACATATGCTGGCAACATAATCGACACCTGGATGAGGATAAACGTCTGAAAACAGTAGGCTGAATGGGGTCGAATGGCTACTACCTAAAAATATAATTATCTCCTTGAACTACTTTGTCTCTACGTCATATTAACCCTATCTCGTCCTACGTGTTGTGGTGTACTATGATATTTTGCTTCATTATTATAGAGCATTTTACAAGCTTTTGCCATTTTCGAGCAGTATAATTTAGTTTGTCATCTAGACTGACAAAAAACGCTTTTACAATTTGTCTTTAAACTTACAACAAATCTCCACCCTTCAAGACAACGTGGAAAATATGTCCCGGTCGAAGGCAGATTTCTTTTAAGTTAAAGGCTCGCTATTGCTCGCCCACAAAAAGAGCGACTCCTGAATGGGGTGGAACGTCTTGTTATCACCAAACTAATGGGGCGAAACGCCTTGATATCTCCAAAATAATGGAGCAAAAGCAGGAGAGATCCAAAAGAACAAATAATTTTAAGGCCAAGTTTTCATAATTTAATCAACTTATTTTGCTACAAAATCATCGTAAAAGCGGAGTAAAGAAGATGGCGACATGACAATATATCGTGAGCCGGAAACCAATAAAGAGATATACAAACACACAGATGGGCACTCATTAACCTACCGACCAATCTACAGTACGTCAGAGGTGCCAGAGACTATTAATATCTATTGAGGGAATGCATTAGACTAACGAGGAAAGAACAGGAAGAGGAACACACACACACACACACACACACTGACTTACGTACAAAAGACGAATGCAATACTCTCTCTCTCTCTCTCTCACACACACTCACACTCTCTCCCTACCTCCGAACAATGAGTGAGGTACAGGTAAAAAGCGCCACTAATTAGAGCCGCCAGAAACAATAGGTGCCGGGCCTTAAGCCAGTATATACCCTCAGCCAGCAAGCTAAGTATAGATAGACTAGGCTTGGTTTATATTTTATTATCCAATACATGCTAAGATTAATATGCAGCATTCGAGAATACATAATTAATACATAGTAGGCTTGTGCATAAACCTTTAATGGTCTTCATAGCCTAATGCTTAATGTGTGGAGTTTCGATGTGCGTATCCTAGGTTCGGGTCTTTGGAGTACCACATGTATTCAATATTTTCATTGATTTCATTAGTTAGGTTTATTTGTAAATTAATTAGTGCGTTGGTGAAAACAAATATGAATGTATCCATGTTCAGGAGTAATTTAAAGCGAGGCCTTCCCTTGTGGTCAAGTACCCCATTACTTACCCCTTCCATTCGTCTAAACATTAAGTTACCATAGAGCAGTTGGGAGTATGTACGTACATGCTAAGTTAAATATGCAGTATTCAAGAATTCATATATCGTAGGCTTGTGCATAAACCTTTAACTGTCTTGATAGCCTAATGCTTAATGTGCGGAATTTTGATGTGACTATCCTAGGTTCGAGTTCTTGGCGTACCACAT
>JBAKBP010036910.1:0-17901 GCA_037953745.1 Lithodes maja | reverse complement strand
TTCTCCACAGAGTAGAGATAGGGGTGCGACTAGTGAAGGACGAGATGTATGAGCGCCACGAAAGCACTTTACTTCGGATGATATTGCGTTTGACAATAGCGCAGACTTTATTATAGAAAGTTTTGAGGGCAAGTTTTTCAATGGTGATGGTGATGAAACGGAAGCATTGAGGATGAGTAGCAAGATTGGAGAGGGAGGTTTTAATTCTCTGTTGCCTATCACCCACCCTGTTGAGAAGGCGCTCTACCCTGTGTTTGAATTTGATCATGCTAGCCAGTTTGGGTGACCACCAAGGGACTCGTCGAGGATGTTGCAAGGAGGAGGTGAATGGTATGTGATGCCGTGCAGTAGAGGTTAAGAAAGACATAAAATATTCAAAGTTAACTTTGGGGGTGATCATATCCGAGAAATCTTCAATATCAGCTGTGGATTCCGTGTATGTCGGCCAATTAGCTTTGGAGAGATTATATTGAGGTAGTTGTGTAAAGGGTTCAGGGGATAAGTAGTTTAAAAGAATCGGCTAGTGGTCGCTGGAGAATCTTTCCTGCAGAACCGACCACTCAAATAAAGGGGCGGCGTCAGTCGAAGCAAGCGAAAGGTCTATCGCAGAGAACGAGTTGTGTGCTGCAGACCTAAATGTAGGGGAATCTAGGTTCAAACAGCAGAGTTGTGAGTCAATCAGAAGGTTTTCGATATGTTTACCCGGGGTGTCTGTAAACGGGCTTCCCCATAGTGGGGAATGTGCATTGAAGTCACCAAGAATAATAATAATAATAATAATAATAATAAAGTTTATTTCCACCGACGTGGTTATTCTTCTTACATAGTATTTACAAATATAATTATATACAGTTGGGGGTTTAGTGTTTTCAAAGTAGTTACAATACTAATACATAATACATAATTTAGTGTTACATACAGTAGACATACAGTTGTTAGTTGTGTATTCAGACCAGGTGTGACGGACCACAATTCCTAAGCTGTAATTACAAATACACCAAGTAGGTCAGCTCAGATCTATGTAGATTAAGAGGGCAGATAAGCCTGTGGATTATTAGGTTAGCCCTTGCACCTGGCTCAGGGTAGGACACCTTCATAGAGCCTATCTAAATACAGTAACGTTCTCTTTAATACAGTATTATATTTTTACATAAGAACATAACAGTATATACAATTAAAATTAAAATTTAAAGATCTGCTGTTTAACTAAGACATACCCGGTACTGGAGAGAGAGAGAGAGAGAGAGAGAGAGATGACAGCGCGGGGGGATTAAAATTGGGGTGGAAATCAGACAGAGAGATTTAGGGTTTAGAGAGAGAGAGAGAGAGATATATACATATACAGTAAAAGTCCGTTAATCCGACGACCGATGATTCGAATCTCCCAATAGTCCGAATTTTTCAATTTGAGGCCAAATCCGAATTCACCCGATGGTCCGAATTTCAAGAAGTTGGTCCGAATTTCAAGAAGTCCCAAAGTCCCCTTTTTGAGGCATTAGGCCACTCAAATGACACATAATGGAGCACACACATATCATATGTTCATGAATTCACTTTAAAAGTTTACCATTGTCATTGTAGCCTATTACCTACTTCAAAACATTCAGATTAATGGTCAAAGGAAGCTACTGATATAAACGTAAACACCACATCGTCTGCTAGAGAGTTTGTTTTGCTCTTGAACGCATCCTTGGGACGCTCCGATGCGCTACTGGCTTGCACCGCATTTTCTGCAAGCGCATTCAGTCTTGAGCTTGAAAACGCACCTTTGGATGTATTAGCCTTGAGCTTGAAAACGCACGTTTGGACCTTCCGATACGCTACTATTTATAGTTCAGTGATCGGAGCGTCCCAAGGGTGCTTTCAAGACAACAAGACAAGGGTGCTTTCAATACAATACAGTAGTCCCTCGTTATTGACGGGGGTTACGTTCTTAAGACTGCCGTCGATACCGCATAGTATCCGTGGTCTCTATCCTAGGCTATGTACAGTACTTATAAGTGTTTCCTTTACACAGGCACACCGTCTATCACTGAATACATTAGAGGCCATAATAAACGCAAGAGATACAAGGTTCAGGCACAAATAAGCAAGTAAAAGGCGGGTGGACTCAGAGCTTCTGCCTGGTATTGTTATTGTTTGACAACATTAAAAATGGAGGACTAAAGTGACGCTCCGATCGTCGGTGAATCCGGATTCACTCAAAATCTAGTCTTTAGGCTAATTATTTTTGCTCTCGTTTTCGGTGTATTTTCTTATTATTGTATGTCTTATTGTTAATCATTTAATCCACTTTTGGTTGGTATATTAGAGTAATATAAATAAACAATTAATCCGTCGATATAACATTAACCCTTCAAACCCGGTTGGTACACACGTGTACCATTATTTTTTGCCCCCAGGAACCCGGGTGGTACTACATTGTACCAGTGGTTGAAAGCCTGTGAGCTTCGTGTGCGAGGCGTCGGTCCGACGCCTCGGTCCGACGCATGTAAACAACAGCCGGCTGGACCGACGCTCCGCATCTCCGGCCACAAGAAGGAGAGCGTCGCTTGTTCGTGTGTGCCTGTATGTTGTTGTTCAGTATCGAAAAGTGGTGTAAAGTGGCTGGTTTGGCCATAAAGTTATCTCCAATGAAATCATCATCACAGCTCACCCAGTTGACTTAGAGAGCTCTACTTAATGCCATTCTACAGGTAAATAACACAGCTAAGCTTGGGGATGCGCGGGAATGCGGGAAGCAGTCTGATTAACGAATATACGGTAGCCTAGCCTAGACGTTTTTCGGCCAAAACACCCGGATTTCGAGGAATATATATATAATACATAGCCGGGGCTGGAGGGTTAAAAATGGAGGTCGAAAGTGACGCTCCGATCGTCGGTGAATCCGGATTCACTCAAAACCTAAAGTCTTTAGGCTAATTATTTTTGCTCTCGTTTTCGGTGTATTTTCTTATTATTGTATGTCTTATTGTTCATCATTTAATCCACTTTTGGTTGGTATATTAGAGTAATATAAATAAACAATTAATCCGTCGATATATCAGTCGATACTCGAATCAGTCTAAAGTCAGTCGATAGTCGAATCCGTCTATGATAAAGCAATCAGTCTATAATCAAATCTGTCTATAAAAAAGCCGTCTATAACGAGGGACTACTGTATAATATAACTGAGCACGTCACAAAGGAAAATTACAAGAACCTCTCAGGGAAGTGCCGTTGTTAAGGCATTACTTCCCGAACCACATCTGATCTGATTTTCAAGAGCAAGACAAACTCGCTAGTAGACGGAAGAAGAAGACGATGCGGACATATGGTGTTTACGTTTATATCATCAGATTCCTTTGACCATTGAATGTTTTGAAGTAGGTAATAGGCTACAATGACAATGTAAACTTTTGAAGTGATTTCAGGAACATATGAGCCGATATGTGTGCACCATTGTTTCATTTGGGTGGCCTAATGCCTCAATGTTTTCGTCAGGCCACAGGTTCATAGGGGTAAAGTCCGATAATCCGAAAAATCCACTAATCCGAACGAGGGCCGGTCCGCTGCCCTTCGGATTAACGGAAGTTTACTGTACATACACACACACATACATATATATAGAGAGAGGGTCATGTCTACAGATTTCTTATGAACATTAATTTAATCATAAGCAGAGTTTAGCAGTTGGGGGGAGGGGCGTCGACTGACTGGGGACAGAGGTGCATGGGGGCGGTTCGTTCGTGGCCACCCCTTCGGGGATCACGGCGTCAGGCAATAGATAGATAGATAGAGTTTAGCAGCAAGGTTTTAACATTAATCTACTGGAAGTTTGTTCATTAACTGGGAGTTTGTTCCAAAGTACAGGTCCTCTTACCGTTATTTTTTTTTGCCCTATGTCAGTTTGAACATTCGGAATAAAAAGCATATTTTGTTGTCTCGTTGTGCTAGCTGTTACATAGAATACTATGGGTAGACTTAGTAGATACTCTGGGCAAAGCTTATTTAAGTATTTGAAAATAACTATTAGTGTGTCATGTGTTATTTTATCTTTAATATTTAACCATCTTAGTTCCTTTAATATAGGAGTGACATGATCAAACTTTTTTGACTTACCGTCAGCCACTTTAGCAGCAAAATTCTGAAGTTTTTGCACTCTGGATATTTGGGTAGCATTTGATGAACCCCAAATTACACTACAATAATTTATTATACTTAGCACTAGTGTTTGTACAATGATTGTTCTAGTTGATTTGTCAAAGTGATCTTTTATTCTATTGATATACATAAGTGTCACTACTACTTTTTTACTCATTTCACTAATGTGGACATCAAAGTTCATATGTCTATCAAAATATATGCCTAGATTTTTTACATGAGTGGTAGGTTCAATAGTGCTGTCATTAAGGCGTATGGTGGCATTACTGGGTATTTTTGAAAGTACCTGACGAGTGCCTATGAATATGCATTGGGTTTTATCAGCGTTCATCATTAATCCATTTTGTATAAAATATAGTCTCAGTTTTTGTAGTATTTCTTCCGTTTTAGTAATTAGATTGCCAAAATTATTTACCGAGTCACTATAATAATAATAATAATAATAATAATAATAATAATATTTATTCAGTCAGCAATTTACAGAGTTGGTACCACATAGTTTGTTACAAATATGACGTGTACCAGCCTTGCATAATTCCAACTAAGGATAGCCCAATAAGGCCGTTAGGCGTATGTATTTCCACTGAGTAGAAGTTGTGTGTCATCGGCATATTGTACTAGTGTACAGTCTTTGATATATTTAATATAAGAATATAAGAACATAAGCATGTCATTTACGAATATAATAAACAATAATGGACCTAAAATTGATCCTTGAGGAACACCGTATATTACTGGTAATTTTGAGGATAGTATGTTATTCATAAGAACTGATTGCGATCTTTCATTTAGATAACTTCTAAACCAGAATGGGTTAACTTTGAATTTAATTAGTTTATTTATAAGGGTGTTATGATGGACACTGTCAAATGCTTTAGAGAGGTCACACAAGGTTAGCAAAGATACTTGTTTTGTATCCATATTATTATATATTGCATTAGTGACAACTGTAAGGGCCGTTTCGGTGGATAATTTTGGTCGGAATCCATGTTGGCATATTGAGAGTAGTTTATTAGTTTCTAGGAAATTTGATAGTTGATTAGCGACAATCTTTTAGAGTATTTTTGAACAAATGGGGAGTAATGAGATTGGTCGGTAATTAGTGGCGTCATTATTATCTCCGCCTTTAAAAAGGGGGGTGACGATAGCGTGCTTCCATACCGTAGGAAAAATACCAGTGACAATGGAGGTGTTAATAATGATTGTAAGGTAAAAAGCAATAACAGGTAATGAATCTTTATTGAATCGGAGAGAAATGTTATCACACCCAAAAGATTTAGTATTACGTAGGTGCTTTATTGTTAAGATAATTGTGTTTGTATCTACGGGTTGGGGAAGAAAATGAGAGGAGAGGTCGTTATTGTTATTTTCATTATCGGCTGTCGAGTCTTGGATATTATTTAGGGATGCCCTGGTTTTTTCATATGTCCTTTTTCCGACGTTTGCAAAGAAAGCATTGAAATGTTCTGTGTTGGATTGATCAATATCAGTTGGTGAGGCGTTGGATTTGGATTTGGAGGGGGGAACTAATGATTTTACAATTTTCCAAGTAGAGGCAATATTGTTTTTTGAGTTTAAGAGTTCATTATGATAGTGTTCTTTCTTTGTTGTTACTATAAGTTTTGTAACTTGTTTTTTAAGTACTTACCGATCGTCGATATATTTGGCTCTTTCTTCTTTACTTACCATATCACCTTCTGAGCAAGCTCCAACACTCTCGGAAACATTGTTCATGAAAGAGGGTTGTAAATATAAATATGGGTGTGAGGGCAAGTCGTTGAGGGCAATCTAGTATAGTTATTGCTATAATTTGTATAAAAAGAAAATTGTTATATTTAACGTCAAAGAAAATTGGTGTTTAAGGGGAAACTAATATAATATTACGAAAATCCTTTCATCCTAGCATTTTGATTTCAAATATACTTTAGAATAGCTCGATAAATACTTCAATGGAATATATATATAATTAATATGTAAATACGTTTACAATTTACAAATCATTAAAATATGAGGCTATAGGTTATAACGTAATGATCGTGATGTTGATAAGATAGGCTAGGGTGAGCTGGTAAAACCCAGGGCCAGCCACCATCATTCGTCATCTATACAGCACAGGCGTAAGACGTTGATACAGTATTTCCATACATAATAGCAGTATATAGTTGTAATATCATTAACTCAAGAGTAAATATTTAAACATTTGTATTGATTTATTTTGCCATTAAGTATCATATAACATAATGGCTAGTAGCTCGAACATTTTTAAAGAATTAAAACCTGAGTATATGAAGACCGCGGTAGCCGGTTTATATCTCCTTGTTTCCACTGCCATTGTATCATTTTCAATGGCCTTAGTCCATATCGATGTTTTTTTCGAAGATACCTACCCCCCTCTGCCTGACATACTCCTAGATAATATTAGTGAAATAACCTGGGCCTTTAAATGCTGTGAGGTTATAATCAACATTTATACGATATCTTTTTTGTGTCTGATAATAACTCATAAACATGGCTCAATCATTGTCCGAAGGTTTTGCACCCTATTCGCTTCTGTGCTCCTACTCCGCTCCGTGACACTGTATGTAACCAGACTGCCCCCACCGAGCTTGAACTTAGTCTGTCCGCCCTTCTCGTCCGGTCCGGTATGGGAGGCGCTCCACATCTGGCTGGGGGCCGGACTAAGTATAAATGATGTCCAGACTTGCGGAGACTATATGTTTAGCGGACATACAGTGATTCTCACCCTATTCAGTTACTTTATTAGGGAGTATACGCCGCACCATCTACGCTCGCTACGGATCGTCACCTGGGTTTTAAATATCCTTGGTATGTACATGATCTTGGCCGGCCGACAGCATTACTCTATCGACGTTATTGTGGGTTATTTCGTCGCTTCCCGTACTTTTATACATTATCATTCAAAAACATACCTACATGTTTTTGTCAATCTTAAGAGGTGGCTTGGACGTCGGCAGGCACGTCTCCATAACCGGGATTTAAGGCAAACTTCCTGGTTTCCGCTCTTTAGTTATTTTGAGGAAAATGTCGTGGAAATAATCCCCAACGAATTTTCTAACCCAATCCAATGTGTACAATATTACTGTGACATACTTAACGATTTTCTATTTAAATAGTGTTAATCCAATAGGCCTACCTATCACATCCGACGTCTGGAGCTTAATTATGGTGTGATTATGTAACACATTCAGAACGAGGACGCCTTCTTACCCTTGATTCTGGCAAAAAAAGACGGGTTTATGCAGTTTAACAAGGACCTTGTTATTCAGAGGGTTTATTAAGATGTAGTTACCTTTTTGAGTCCTCGAGGTAGAAAATCGTCTAATGGTAACTATATGTGTATGATAAATAATATCTATCATGTATCAGTATCTATATGTAACACCTCTTTATAATTAACCCTTTCAAGATCCAAGACGCATTTCTTTTCTGCTTTCTGGTAATTATTAGACGATTTTATTCAGATTAGGAAGGGTATATGGAAGTCAAAGGGATGATTGAGATAACCTTTACCCATTTAATACCCACAGATTCTTCCTAAGCTGTATACAATCGTCTAATGATAGCCAAAATAATCTGCTAAAACGCGTCAGAGCTTCAAGGGGTTAATAAGTACCATAGTATTTACAGGCACTCGCTTATAAGAATTGTATCATATAAGACAATATGGCAATTATGAGTCTATCTATCTATCTATTGCCTGACGCCGTGATCCCCGAAGGGGTGGCCACGAACGAACCGCCCCCATGCACCTCTGTCCCCAGTCAGTCGACGCCCCTCCCCCCAACCAGCACCGCCTTCATTCATGTAGTTCCTCACTCCATCCTTCCACCTCATATTCGGTCTACCTCTCCCCCTCTGTCCCTCCACCTCGCTCTCGTACACCCTCTTAGTCATTCTCTCGCTTTCCATACGTTCCATATGGCCGAACCATCTCAAGTTGTTCCTTTTCACACTTTCCAGCACATCTACCTCCACACCACACCTCCTTCTTACTTCCTCATTAGTCTGTCTATCCCTCCATGTAATTCCGCACGCACTCCTTAAGTAATTCATTTCCACTGCTCTCACTCTTGGTCTGAGTCTCTCAACCAACGTCCATGCTTCGCTTCCGTAAGTCAGTGTCGGGATTACCACACTGTCATGCAAGGACTTCTTCACTTCCATACTGACCACCCTATTTCTTGTTACTGCTTTTAGCGTTCCTACAACCCTCTTCCCCTGTTGTACCCTCTCTCGCACCTCTTCATCCATAGTCCCATCTTTACTCAACACACTGCCCAGATACTTAAAAGAGTTGACGATCTCCATAGCCTGACCGTTCAGCTTCACCTCACACTCTGTGACTTCACCCCTTTCGAAGACCATAACCTTGCTCTTCCCCGTATTTACCTTCAAATTCCGTTTTTCGCACACTGTTCCAAACTCATTTACCAGACCCTGCAACTCCCATTCATTATCACTCATCAGAACTGTATCATCCGCAAACAGCAGTATAGGTAGCTTCCACTCAATTCCTTCCCTTTTCAGCGATACACCAACATCCACTGCTCTTGATAGTATTTCTTTCATAACTCCATCCATATATACAGTAAACAACCACGGGGACATCACACACCCCTGTTTCAAACCAACATTCAGGTCAAAGAACTCGCTCTGCTCACTCTCCACACGTACTGCCGCCTTTGCACCCTCATACATGCTCTTCACTGCTTTCAGCAATTATGAGTGATGTCCATTAATCCCGCTAGGGGGCTTTGTTTACAAGTAGATAGAGAGAGAGACGCCTGCCACCCTACCTACTATCATGGGTACCCAACTCTCTCTCTCCTACACTAAGAACCTACTTCACGTTTTACCAGTGTTTAACTTAAACCACCATTAAGGGGAGGCAGACCGTTTTTCTGGACCCCCTTCTCCCTAATGTTTAGCCCCACTAGTTTTGAGATTATAAGACATTCGGCCCATTAGTTTGGCGATTTTAACACCTTTCACCCCATTTCGTTGTCAATTTTAAGACCTTCCGTGCTATTTAGGTGTCGATTATTTCCTGGCGAGCGATAGCGAGCCTGCGATTTTAAGAGGAATCGGCCTTCGGCCGGGACATTTTTCTACCGAAAAATGTACACATTTATCTTGAAAGGGGGTCTAGGGTTTTTTTTCTAATTTTGATGGAGGTCTAGCGAGGAAACTAAGATATATAGGAATAAATGAATTAAGGGGAGGCTAGCCGTTTGTTTGGTCTATTAATTCATTTATTTATATATTTTTTTAGTTTCCTCCCTAGACCTCCATCAAGCTTAGAAAAACACCCCCTAGACCCCCCTTCAAGATAAATTTGTACATTTTTCAGTAGAAAAATTTCCCGGCCGAAGGCCGATTCCTCTTAAAATTGCAGGCTCGCTATCACTCGCCATGAAATAATCGACACCTAAATGGCACGAAAGGTCTTAAAATTGACAACGAAATGGGACGAAAGGTCTTAAAATCGCCAAACTAATGGGCTGAACGTCTTATAATCTCAAAACTAGTGGGACTAACCATTAGGGAGAAGGGGGTTCAGAAAAACGGTCTGCCCCCCCTTAATAGACCAATAACAAAAAAAAAATATTAATAAAACCCGGCCCAGCTCCCCTTAATTGCATTAGGTAACATAACTCTCTCTCTCTCTCACACACACACACACACACACACACACACACACACACACACACACACACACACACACACACACACACACACACACACACACATGTAGACTACTAGAGTTGATGACAACATACCTGTTGCATCAACACATAGAAGAGCCAACAAGGGTGAGAGGGAGTGATACTCCTTCATTATTAGATCTGGTTTTTACGAGATGTGCCAATGAGATATTTGAGGTAAGTTATAAACCACCAGTAGGTAAAAGTTATCATGTCGTATTAGACTTTAATTTGATATTAAAGTATGACTTATTACCAAGTAAAGAGGAGTTCAAGAAAGACCGGCTGGATTATCCTAGAGGAAGATACAACAAATTGCGAGTTTTTCCAAAACATTAATTGGGAGGATAAAGTATTGAATAAATATGATATTAATGAGCAATACGAAGCCTTCTGTGACATATGCAAACAAGGGGCTGACAAATACATACCAATAGCCAAGGATTTTTCTAAAACAAAGAATGATTGGTTTGGTGCTAGATGTTATAAAGCTAAAGTTGAACGTGATAGGTTATGGAAACGCTATAGAAGACACAAGAGTGATCAATCTTACGAGAGGTATAAACTAGCAAGAAATAACTACACCAAAGTGAGGAGACAGGAGGAGAAGGATTTTGAGAGAGGGGTGGTTATGAAGAGCAAAGATGATCCCAACATATTTATGGATTCATAAATAAGAGAACAAAAGTGAAGGAAAAGATCCAAAGGATCGTTCACAATGGAGAAATATTTGAGGAGGAGGAAAAAATGAGAGGTTTTTAATGCAAAATTTCGATCGGTGTTTGTTCAAGAAAATAATGATGGTGATGATGCTTATAAGAATCCAATACAGAGACCAGTCATGCCCATGAAAGATATTATAATAAAAAGGGATGAAGTAAGGGACTGCATGTTAGACCTAAATAAAAGAAAGGCTATGGGGCCGGATCAGATTTCTGGGTGGATGTTGAGTGAATGTGCAGAGGAACTAAGCTTTCCCATAACCGAGATTTTAAACAAAAATTGTCCCAAGGCAAGCTACCCGAGGTGTGGAAGGCTGCTGATATTGTACCGATATACAAGAAAGGACCGAAAGAAGATGCAAATAACTACAGACCCGTGTCTCTGACTAGTGTTGTAGTAAAACTGCTTGACAAATTGATCAGGAAATTTTGGATTTGTCACCTCGAGGAGAATCATTTACTATCCGATTGTCAGTTTGGTTTTAGGTCGAATAGGTCATGTGTGTCAAATTTGCTGAGCTTCTATGATAGAGCTATGTTTAAAGAAACTGACTGGAGCTTTTTAATTCACAATAACGACATAAATACATCTTGGAAGTTATTCGAAGCCACTTACCTAAAAGCAGTGCAAGACTGCATACCATCGAAAACTCGGCGTCCAGGCCATAATAATAAGCCCAAATGGTGGAATAAAGATATTTCAAACTGCCTGCTTGCTAAAAAATTTGCTAATGATAGATTAAAATCCTCACAAAATGACGAAGAACGGCTGAAATTTGTAGAGCTGCGACGCAAAGCCAAAAAGTTAATTAAGCAAAGAAAAAAAACCTTAGAGTTACATATTGCGAATCAAAGTAAAACAAACCCGAAAGAATTCTATAGTTATATCAGAAAGAAAAAAGTAGTTACTTCAACTGTTGGACCGTTAGTCGATGAAAATGGAGAATACACCAAAGACGAAGAACAAATGAGTAATGCCCTCAATACCTTCTTTGCATCAGTTTTTACAACAGAAGACCTCAGTGATATCCCTACACCATCGCCGATTCAGATTGATAATTCAGATGTTTTAAGCAATATCACCGTTACAGAGAGAGAAGTATTGAATTGTTTAGATAAACTCAAGGTAAATAAAACGCCTGGACCTGATACAATCTCGCCTAGAGTTCTAAAGGAAGCTAAGGATGAGCTCTCTAAACCACTGACATTACTATTCAATAAATCCTTGCAGTCTGGAACTATGCCCGATCAGTGGAAGCTAGCCAACATAACACCGATATTCAAAAAAGGCAGCAAATCCCTATCCAGTAACTATCGTCCAATTAGCTTAACCTCAGTTGTATGTAAAATGCTAGAAACGGTCATAAGAGACAGACTCGTAAATCACTTAGAGGAAAATAACATACTTAAAGATACTCAACACGGCTTTCGTAAAAAACGTTCCTGTTTAACAAACTGTGACGCATGTCGAGTATGAGCATGCTGTACAGAACGCCCAGTCAGGCCCCACTCTCGCTAGGATCGTCAGGGCAGGAACTTTGGCTGTAGTCTGTGTAGAGTTTCCTAACTTAGTTTATGTGAGCCGTTGTACTATAAGTATTATAAATATGTATTTTGTTTTCATCTGAGTCAACGAGTTCTATTTTATATCATTAGTTATAAGTATTGTGTGTGGGACTTATATGTAATGATGAGGAGAAGAGAGAGAGTTATGTAACGACGGCCCGGGGAGCGCGCCACGAGGTAGGTAGGCCTCCCTCCCTCCTCCCTCCTCAAGCGCGTGGGAAATCCTTTGTCGATCCCAGATTGAGAGAGAATATTACGTAATGATTGCCAGTGGGCGGTCCTTAAGTAGTTTGAGATATGCCGCTAGAGGGCCGAGTATAAAAAGAGAGGTTCTTGCCACCATTCTTCAGAACTCATCAGGCAGAGCGACTTCTCATATCCCTTGCAACTATCCATATTCTTCCGACTGATGTGAACTTTCTCTACTCTCTGAACAGCCTATCTTCTTCTCTTCTCGTCCCTTTTTAACCAATGACCCCTTTGGTGCAGATTTAGTCAGCCAAAGTATTATCGCTTGAGTTCTCACGAGATAAGTGCCTGTTAGATAGCCTATTTTTGGAAGGGTTAACTAGAATAGGATTGATTGATGTTTGTTGCACTCGTATATGCATTTCCCTGTGTACGATTATCCATGTTCCTGTTTTCTGCTGGTTTAGGTAATGCTAGACTGGGATAAGGTTTCGGGAGTTGTGATTTCCTATGAGTACTAGGTTTTGGTTGAACCGATTGCAACGGAGACGTGGGAAGCCTAGGTGGTCTTTCTGACTGTGTACCTTGAGAGTTTAGCACTGTGTTGCGAGTGAGGGCGTTTGCCTCTGCCACCCAACACTGTGCTATCTCGTTTGCTTGACTTTGAGAGGATCGCCAGGAGAGAACCAGATACTAGTGATCTGGATCTCTCAAGAGAGCATCCCGTCAATTAACGTAATTTGGCCGCACAGTCTTAAGGACCTCGCTAGGCTACGAGCCGCTTGCTCAGCCATTGTTTCCTAACCTTAGATATCCCAGCTAGACTTTGCTCGACCAGCAGATACAGCATAGTATTGAAGCTTCTCCTTATGTATGTTATTGTTTATGCACTATTGATTTCATGTGTGGCACGCTTAGCTACTTCAGAGATTAGTGGCCCACGAGCACAATCTTAGTAGGCTATTGCCAGTGCATTGTCGGAGTACTTCTTCTTAATGTTTGCCATATCCTATTGCTTATTCTTATTCTTATAATTCGTCTTATGTCAATTTAAAGCCTTTAATTACCAGTGAGTTATTCATTAAATTGCTGTTCAAAATCCGATACTTACTTCTTATGAGTATTCGAGAAGCATCTAACTTATCAGAAGATTCCTTGCTTGATGCTCGAGGACTATTGTTTAACGTAACGTAATAGTGCCGATCCGAAGTAGAGGGTGGAGGACTTCTTAAGTTCTTAGTTCAAGGGTGGATTACTTCGGCTTCGGCCAACACTATTCTTTAGTGTTGTAGTACTTTCTTCTTTGTTTGATTGTTGACCAGACTAGATAACTCCCGTCCAGTTATTAGTCTGTTGTGTGAAACGCTAGTACCGAGTTCTTGTATACCCCGTTATAGCAGATAGAACTCTGGAGTGTAGTGGCGTTTTTTGTTCGGCTGGCAGTACTCTGGGGTTGGGATCGTGTGTTTCCGTTGTGGCAGCGAGCCATACTCGAGTCCTGTGTAAGAGCCCTAGTGTACCCGAGTGCCCGGTCGTAACAAATGGCGACCTTGCTTAGGATTTTGTGAACAGTATAATTTTTTGCAGAGTTGTACAACATTTGTTTGTTCGTACTTTAGCGTACATATTGAAGAATATTTTTTTTTGTAAGGCAATTAGGAGAGCATTTAAGAGACTCCAGTTAATTTAGTAATTAGTGCTTACATAAGGGAGTTTAACACTTTCGTCTCGAGAATTTTTTGTGAACTTCAGTATGTCGTGCCCTAGTACTGACGAGGAGCGAGAGATGCCATTTGAGGAGGTGCCGTTAGTAACTAGTGAGGAGGATGCTAGAGTTTTTTGTGAGTAAGCGGTACCATGTGACGGAGGGGAGGCTGACTGGGGTGGATATTTATGGCTTGCACCTGATAGCCAAGGTTTTGGGTCTATCCAATGTAGGAGGGATGTCCAAGGGGGAGCTGATTTCCTGGGTGTTGCGTGGGCGACATGGGGTTTCGGAGGAGAGGGCGTTTGGGGGGGTTCCTCCCCAGATCCCCTCTCACTCGACTCCCACAGTGCCGTCCACTCAGTTGCCGGAGGTTAGCACTCTCCCACAGAGGGATGAGAATTGGAAGATTGGAGTGCCCTCGGGCGGTGCGTATGGTGGTTCCCCAGTTCTTGCCCCCCTCCTTCAGTAGTGGCAGCTCCCTCTTCCTGCCTGTCTCCAGATATGATATTTAAACTTGAGCTTGCTAAAATTGAGGCTAGGAGGCAGGAGAATGAGACTAGGAGGCAGGAGAATGAGACTAGGAGGCAGGAGAATGAGACTAGGAGGCACGAGGCTGAGCTTAGGTACGACTCAGAGAAGTATTGTGCTCAAATAGATTTAGATAAGACTCGTGCAGAGTCGACAGGGATTCGGATGGGCCGGGAGGGCCAAGTAAGAGAACAGTCCTTGTATCACTTAGTCAAATTGGTGCCGGCATTTAGTGAAACTGAAGTCACAGAATTTTTTAATCGTTTTGAGAAGAAGTGTAGGGAGCATAATTGGCCTGAAGAGAAGTGGGCAGCTCTGGTCTCCTCAAGACTTACGGGTAAGGGTCTGAAGGCTTATGATGCACTGCCTTTAGAGTCTTGCATTGACTACCCAGAATTGAAGAGAGCTGTCCTACGGGCATACGAGTTGCAACCAGAAACATATCGATTGAAGTTTCGGGGTGTTACGAAGACTAGGGAGGCGACCTTTCTTGAACATGCCCGGGACTTAAAAGATGCACTTACAAACTGGACACGTTCTGAGAAAGCTGAGACGGCCGAACAGTTGACTGAGCTGTTTCTGCTCGAGCAGTTTTATAAGTGTACTGGTGCAGATATGACTTTAACTATTAAAGAAAAGAACCCTAAAACTCTACAGGAGGCAGCTGAGATGGCTGACCTCCGGCTATCACTAATTCGTGGGTGCGGGTCTGCCCAGCGTAGTGAGGCAGGTAACAAGGGGCGTGACGCCCCACCCCCCCGAGTTAGTGATATACATTATGCAAACAAGTACAAGAGCTATGATACCAAGACTGACCACAAGACTAGCACCGTCCCATTTAAGAAGGGGCCGGGCCCTTCCCAGTACCAAGGGAAGCCCAGAGGGGAGTTGGAGTGTTATCATTGTCATGAAAAGGGGCACTTTGCAAGAGTCTGTCCTAGCAAACCACCTACAGCAGCTGTGTCTTTGGCCTGCAACATTGGTGTGTCTCCGAAGTTTTCTGAGTTTGCCCGGGGCAGTTCGTCAGAGGCTGAGGCACAGCCAATGCAGAAGCACCTGGGAGGCTCGAACCCTGCTCAGGATGTTTTTTGCGACCATAGAGGACGGGGTTGCGTGATGTGGGCGGGGCGCAAGCATGGAGTAGAGGTCTTGCGTGATACAGGTGCTTCCCAGACTCTGATGAATAACTTGACTGGCTACCCTATAAATGCGGCTCGGGTGGTAGTGGTGCAGGGTATTAATGCAACTCGGTCATACCCGCTGGTGCGGTTGGAGTTGGAGGTGGATGGTGTGACACGTGAATTGGATGTCGGGATTGTGGAGAAACTGCCAGTGGAGGGCGTCGACCTTCTTCTCGGCAACGACTTTGCAATGCCCGCTTCTGAGGTTCTACCCTTAGTCGTTGCCGAGAGGACGGCCGACGTGAGTAGGGAAGAGCAAGAGTGTGTCGAGCGGTGCCAGGCAGAACCCATGGTGTGTGTTGTCACCCGAGCTCGGGCAGCTAAAGTGTCACAGCCTAGTCCTCCGTCTTCAGACCAGCAGAGGAACGATCAACAGGAGGAGGCTAAAGCTGGAGTTGGTTTTAAGAGTTTTGACTCGGCGGCTCTCCTGGGTGATTCAGTATTGGCACCTATGTTAGAGTCTGGAGAGGCCCCAGGACCTGTCACAGCTAGTGAGGAGGTAGGGCCGGAAGAGACTCCGGGGCAGCAACGTTGCACACGGAGAGAAAAAAGGGTTGCTCAGTTTGATATTGGGGAAGGACTTGGGTTGCTTCGGAAGCATCTAGACAGGTTGGTTCCCTCAGATATTTGTAAACTGCAGTTGGAGGATCCGGAAGTTCAGAAGTGTGGTAATGGTGCTGTCGAGATCAAACACGAGGACGGGGAAGCATGTCATGTGAACCTGTTGGAGGAGTTTGTGAGGCAACCACCTGAGCAGCCTACTGTCCCTGCGTTGGTCTGCCGCGGCCAAGGTGGAGAAGGAGAGGGGGGCAGTAGGGCACAGGTGGAGGAGAGAAGGGATTGTCATGTCTCGGCGGAACAGTGGGCGGGGGACACGAGTCTGGTGGCTGTGGAAGCGCTAGAGCACCTGCCTGAGCAGCAGTGTGCAGCACTCCAGCACCAGCTCGGTTCATACCCCACTGGTCGTGCCGAGCCCCTGAGTCTCACAACTCGGGCGGTGCAAGATGTTCCACGGGCAGGTCACGTGACTGTTGAAAGACCGTTAGCCTCGTTGTTTCGGTGGTTCAAGGTGGGCGACGAGGCTTTGGCATGGTTGCCAGGTCAGGGTCGACCCATGGCTGCCAAGGGTGGTGGTCAAAAGGAGGACATTGAGCAGATTGGTAAGGTCGGCTGTGGTATCGCAGTGCCCGGTCGTCGCATAGCCTCCCAATGCTGCTCTAGTCTAATGCAACAGCCCTACCATAGACCGACTGTATCTGGCCATGTCGCTGAAAGCGGTGATGCTGCGCAGGCAGATGTCGTCACAAGGAATGCGGGGGTGCGCATGTACGGTATCGGCGGGGAAGCCTTAGCAATAATGAACTATGGGAGTGACTGCACAGGTGGTACTGATTGTCCCTCTCATGACCTGGCTGTTCTAGGGACGAAGGTGGAGAAGGAGGGAGACTACAGGTTAGAAGCTGCGGTCTCGGCTGGGTTGTGGGAGGGCACTAGGCATGTTGTTCGTGGAGACAGTGCAAGGCAGTTGTTTACTAGGCTATGGCAGTACTTTCGCATGTTTGTTGCTTCTCCAGGCCTGATGTACGGGGTAGAATCCGACATGCAGGCTGGAGATAGTGCAAGGCTCAGTTTAATTCCCTACCGTATAAATCCTGCTCGACAGCCTGTGGTGCAAGCAGAGCTGGATTACGTGTGGACGAAGGGTCTGAGGGATAAGGAATGTCGTGAGTGGTCGTTGCCTGTAACCTTGTCCGAGCGTGCTAAAGAGGTATGTGGTTTTGTTGTGGACGGGAGTACCTACCAGTGCAATGTTATGCCTGACGGATTTAAGAATGCACTAGCAACGTTTCAGAACCTGATGAATGAAATTGAAAAGGACGATGATGGGCTGGAGCATCCTGTTAGTTTCTGCTCGGAGAAGTACAATTCGGCCCAGGGGAGCTGCTCTGTTGTCGAGGAGGAGCTGCTGGCGGTTGTGCTTGCGCTGGGGCATTTCGAGGTCTATGTTCCAGCCTATGGTCCGGTCGTTGTAGTTTACCCAGATCATCATCCTCTCAAGATCTTGGACCAGTTTCACAATCGGAATATGAGGCTGACCAGGTGGTCACTAAGGTTATTGGTATATAACCTGGACATAC
>JBAKBP010036909.1:0-17901 GCA_037953745.1 Lithodes maja | reverse complement strand
GTACAGAACGCCCAGTCAGGCCCCACTCTCGCTAGGATCGTCAGGGCAGGAACTTTGGCTGTAGTCTGTGTAGAGTTTCCTAACTCAGTTTATGTGAACCGTTGTACTATAAGTATTATCATTATGTATTTTGTTTTCTTCTAAGTCAACGAGTTCTATTTTATATCATTAGATATAAGTATTGTGTGTGGGACTTGTATGTAATGATGAGAGGAGAGATATTACGTGGCGGGGGGTCAGTGAGTGCGCCACGCGGGCCGGTAGGCCTAATTCCCTCCTCCCTTCCTCCCTTTCAGCGCGTGGGAAGTTCTTTGTCGATCCAGATTGAGAGAGAATATGACGTCATGATTGCCAGTGGGCGGTCCTTAGTGTTGGCGATATGCTCGCTACAGGGCCGAGTATAAAAAGAGAGGTCCTCGCCACAATTCTTCAGAACTCATCAGGCAAAGCGACCTCTCATATCCCTTGCAACTATCCATATTCTTCCGACTGATGTGAACTTTCTCTACTCTCTGAACAGCCTATCTTCTACTCTTCTCGTCCCTGTTTAACCTCCATGACCCCTTTGGTGCAGATTTAGTCAGCCAAAGTATTATCGCTTGAGTTCTCACGAGATAAGTGCCTGTTAGATAGCCTATTTTTGGAAGGGTTAACTAGAATAGGATTGATTGATGTTTGTTGCACTCGTATATGCATTTCCCTGTGTGCGATTATTCATGTTCCTGTTTTCTGCTGGTTTAGGCAATGCTAGACTGGGATAGGGTTTCTGAGTTGTGATTTCCTATGAGTACTAGGTTGCGGTTGAACCAGTACAATTGCAACGGAGACGTGGAACGCCTAGGTGGTCTTTCTGACTGTGTACCGTGGGAGTTTAGCACTGTGTTGCGAGTGAGGGCTTTTGCCTGTGCCACCCAACACTGTGCTATCTCATTTGCTTGACTTTGAGAGGATCGCCAGGAGAGAACCAGATACTAGTGATCTGGATCTCTCAAGAGAGCATCCCGTCAATTACCGTAATTTGGCCGCACAGTCTTAAGGACCTCGCTAGGCTACGAGCCGCTTGCTCAGCCATTGTCTCTTAACCTTAGATATCCCAGCTAGACTTTGCTCGACCAGCAGATACAGTATAGTATTGAAGCTTCTCCTTATGTATATTATTGTTTAAGCACTATTGATTTCATGTGTGGCACGCTTAGCTACTTCAGAGATTAGTGGCCCACGAGCACAATCTTAGTAGGCTATTGCCAGTGCATTGTCGGAGTACTTCTTCTTAATGTTTGCCATATCCTATTGCTTATTCTTATAATTCTTCTTATGTCAATTTAAAGCCTTTAATTACCAGTGAGTTATTCATTAAATTGCTGTTCAAAATCCGATACTTACTTCTTATGAGTATTCGAGAAGCATCTAACTTATCAGAAGATTCCTTGCTTGATGCTCGAGGACTATTGTTTAACGTAACGTAATAGTGCCGATCCGAAGTAGAGGGTGGAGGACTTCTTAAGTTCTTAGTTCAAGGGTGGATTACTTCGGCTTCGGCCAACACTATTCTTTAGTGTTGTAGTACTTTCTTCTTTGTTTGATTGTTGACCAGACTAGATAACTCCCGTCTTGCTATTAGTCTGTTGTGTGAAACGCTAGTACCGAGTTCTTGTATACCCCGTTATAGCAGATAGAACTCTGGAGGGTAGTGGCGTTTTTTGTTCGGCTGGCAGTACTCTGGGGTTGGGATCGTGTGTTTCCGTTGTGGCAGCGAGCCATACTCGAGTCCTGTGTAAGAGCCCTAGTGTACCCGAGTGCCCGGTCGTAACAAATGGCGACCTTGCTTAGGATTTTGTGAACAGTATAATTTTTTGCAGAGTTGTACAACATTTGTTTGTTCGTACTTTAGCGTACATATTGAAGAATATTTTTTTTTTTTGTAAGGCAATTAGGAGAGCATTTAAGAGACTCCAGTTAATTTAGTAATTAGTGCTTGCATAAGGGAGTTTAACACTTTTGTCTCGAGAATTTTTTGGTGAACTTCAGTATGTCGGGCCCTAGTACTGACGAGGAGCGAGAGATGCTAAGTGAGGAGGTGCCGTTAGTAACTAGTGAGGAGGATGCTAGACTTTTGTGAGTAAGCAGAGTCATCATCATATATATTACCAGGAGGGGGCAAATAGCCGAAAAAATCGCCGTCAAAATAGACGCGAACTTAACTATGGCGATCAACAAATGTAAACATGACGGCGGCGGTAGCGGTGATGTCGGACGTTTGCTATCATGTTCCCGTCTATCTGTAATGCCATTGGATACAGTAATATGTTGAGGGGGGCTTTGCCCTCCCCTCACCTCCCCATGACATATTGTCATCGTCATATATATTGACAGCAGGGGGCAAATAACCGAAAAAAATCGCCGTCAAAATTGACGCGAAGTTACAGCGGCGATCGCCCTATGTAAACATGACAACCGTACGCCCAAAAACTACATCCATCCCAAAAATGTACAAATTTATCTTGAAGGGAGGTCTAGGGGGTGTTTCTTACAGCTGGATGGAGGTCTAGGGAGGAAACCTCAAAATAATATAATATATATAAACAAAAATAAAATACAAAAAATAAACAATGAGCAAATACATATGCCCATCTCCCAGTCAAGCTAGGGTGTGTGATGTCCCATTGGTCATTCAATATATATATGGCTGGAGTCATGAAAGAAATACAAGGAAGAGCAGTGGTTGTTGGTGATAAGGGAAGGAAATGTTGCCTGTATTGTTGCTTGCTGACAATACAGTTCTTATGAGCGATAGTGAATGGGAATTGCAGGGTTAGGTAACTATGTTTGGAACAGTGTGTTAAAAATGCAATATGAAGGTAAATGCAGGGAAGAGTAAGGTTGTGGTCTTTGAAAGGGGTGCAGTCACAGAGTGTGATGTGAGGTTAATGGTCAGGCTATGGAGAATGTCAGGTCATTTTGGTAGTATGTTGAGTATGGATGAAAAAGTGTGGGAGAGGGTGCAACAAGGGAAGAGGCTTGTAGGAACGTTGAAAGCAGTTACAAGAAATAGAGTGGTCAACATGGAAGTAAAGAGGTTCTTGCATGATAGTGTGGCAATCCCGACATTGACGTACGGGAGTGAAGCATGGACGTTGTTGGAGAGAGAGGGGTGAAAATGAGTTACTCTACCGGTACTTGAGAAGTGTGTGCGGAGTAACATGGGGGGGGGATAGAGAGACGAATGAGAAAGTACGAGAGCAGTATGGTGTGGATATAGATACATACTGTATAAGCACATACATAGATAACAGGAGAACTGGATTTGACACGAAAATGGCCACTTTGCAGTAAGGGACCCAAAGCTGGAAAATGGACCTTTAACTTCAATCCTCAAAATCTCGGCTCATAACCCACATAAATTGATGAAACTCACGGTGAAGTCAGCTAATTCAATGTCTATTTTAATGTCTGAAAGCAGTATCTAAATCCGTCCACTTGTTTCTTTGCACCGCTGGAATATACAAGTCAAACATGAGAATTTGTATAATAACGGCTGGCTATATAAGTACAACCTCAAGCATACACAGTTATATTTCTAGTCGACAGATTTACAAACGCAAGCCAATGTACACAAAAATACAAATTTTATATCACTCTTCAAATAGATCACTGTACATACCTTTGACAGTCCACTTACACAGCTCTTTTTCACACCTGTGAGCTTGCGCCTATTGTCTTCATTTTGTGACCTTGTGTCAGCCTATGTGGCAGCACCAGGATTGCACTTGGCGTGGACATTACAGTTGATGTTGCGCACCATGTTGCCGGCAAACAGATTGAAAAGGGCGCCAGCCATTTGTCGCATGAGGTTGTCCCTCAGAACTGGAGGCCCCGGTCAGCTGGGCGTTCTCGCTTCCCAGGGTGCTCACCAGCTCCATGAACACCTTCCTGGTCAGGTCACACTGTAGCAGCTTGTGCCGGTTGGTCTCCTCCATCACCAGGAACCTCCAGATATGACAGATGTCAATCGTGACAGTAATGGCAGTGGAGGATGGAGCCAGGAGCTTGCCACGGTCCAACAGCTCCGTGAAGGACCTGTAAATGGCCTCCACCTGCTCGCCATGGTTCTCTTCAAACCTGGCTTCCAACGGTGCAGCCTCTCTGTCGACCAGCAGGTCAGCACAGGCACCACACTTGTTGCCCCTAGTTGCCGAACGTTCCAGGGAACATTTCTTTGAGGATTTTGTGGGAGCACCCGGTTCTGGCCATAGTAATATTAGCAGTAACACTCCCTGCATTCTAAAAAAAGCGCTTACATAATGCAGAAAGATAAAGTGATCCTAATTAAAGTATGATATATTTATGTGTGCATTTCAAAGTTTTAGGAGTTTTTAGCAATATCTACTATTTTTAAACAATATTTGAAGACGTCCATCGACGCTATCGCCGACGAGTAGTTTAACCTCGCACCTCACCGTTTTCTGTTGACCCATTTTCTTACGATGTGCAATTTTGGGTTTGTTTGTCACTCTCCTGCAGTAATATTTAGTTATTTGACGTCTTCTACATCATCTTTAGGAGCAATGGGGGTCTGGGGGTGGCAGCCCCCAAGTTAGTTATGGTTGTCAGGTAAGGTTAGTAACACTATTGTCGTCGGAGAAGGAAGCATGTGCCTACCTAATCATAATTAGTGGGGGAGTATGAAGAAGCCTTCTTGTATAGACCCACACCTGTAATATTTAGTTATTTCAAGTTAACCCTTGTCGAGCGGGGGGTTTTGGGCTTATTTGGGCATATTCAGGCCCTCCTGAATGATAAATCAAGTATCTGCATGAAAAGAAATGTATTCAGCAAGAAACTAGGCGCTAAAAGCTTCCAAATGAGACCAGGAGCTACGTAGCACTCGTCGTTCTCAGGCAGTGTTACCACCAACATGGGAGTTTAGCGTATAGCGGCATATTTTTTCCCACTACGCTCACTACTGGCAACGCTGCCGGCCTCACGAGAACAGAGGGAACGTGAGTCAGTGGGCGGCGGTAAGCCCTGGGAGTCGGTTGTCTGGCCCGCTGCGCTCCCGGCCATTTGCACTCGATTTTAACCCTTTAAAAGCCTTAATAATGATCCTAACTTGCTGCAAATTGGAGGCGGACTTAAGTCCGCCCCCGCTACGAATGGGTTAAAGCCTCCCAAAATTGGAGGGGGGTTTGTTTACGTTTCGCCGCAAGTGCAGCCTAGCTGAGTCGCATTAACAATGGAAGCATTAACCTAACCTGACAACCTAAACTAACCTGAGAGTTTCCGCCAATATACCCCTGCTGTTGTCCGCACATCAGTAGTAGGGCTTTTTAAATAACATAAGACTAAAAGAAAACTAATTTCCAGAAATAATCATTATTATAGAAAGATTATAAACCTTAAAAAATAACAAATCCAAAAAATAAAGAAATTAATGAAAATTGCTGTGGTCCGTTTCCTTAACACTTTGGCTGCGGCCATATTTCCGCCATATTAGGGCTCATTCAGGCACTCCTGAATGATTATGCAAGTGGCTGAATGAAATTAAATGTACCGATATTCAGCCAAAATCTAGAAGAAAATAGCTTCAAAATGACACCAAAACGAGCTTCGTAGCTCGCGGGCTTCACCCGCAGCGCTACCATAGGTATTCGCTAAAATGAGCTATTATCGCTATGTTGCGTTACATTTGCCTATGGCAGCGCTGTATATCTCGCGAGAGCATGACTCCGATTCCTCAGTGCCACGGCCGGCAGGCTGGAGGAAGGGATGTGGCCTGTTGTGCTCCCGCTCCCTCGCACACAGTTCTACAGGCTTTAACATCGGTGCGAGCATATTTCCGCCTATTTCCGCCATATTAGGGCTCATTCAGGCACTCCTGATTGATTAGGCAAGTGTCTGAATGAAATATAATGTATTCAGCCGAAAACTAGAAGAAAATAGTTTCAAAATGACACCAAAACGATCTTCATAGCTCGCTGGGTTCACCTGCAGCGCTTACATAGATATTCGCTAAAGTTAGCAATTCTCGCTAATGTCTCGCTACATTTGCCTATGGCAGCACTGTATATCTCGCGAGACTCTGACTCAGAGCCTTCAGTCTCCACAGCCGCTTGGCTGGGAGATGGATGTGTGGCCTGTCGCGCTCCTGCTCTTAGAGGCTTTTAACCTCTGAAGTGCGCACGGGGGTAAATGAAAACCTCCCCCTGTGCTGACGTATTTGAGGTTTTCGTCACTAAAATATTCATTGTACCATTAATAGCATTAATAATTATCCATATGCGCCTATTATGGGTTGATTATAAAGGTATTAACCTGAAACAACAATAAAACGAGTGAAAACAGCGTTTGGATGGTCAAAATCGGAGATATAGCCCGCGAGTTGTATAATCTATGGGTGAGGCAAACTCCTTTCCCGCCAATTTCCCCCAAGGCCACTGAGACACAGTCGATCGATACTCTCTCTCTCTCTCTTGCACTCGATGGCCATCAGTGATGACAACACCCTGCTTGCAACTCGCTAATGTTAGCACGAAAATATACCTCAGAATAAGGGAATAATAGGGAAAATAGGTGATAACTGAGGAATAGGAGGAAAGTGGGGAAGGAGGGGAGGTAGAGGACTGAGATTTTGCATGGCCCAGGGGCCAAAAAAAAAAAAAAAAAAAAAAAAAAAAAAAATAAAAAAAAAAAAATTTCGATGTAAAAAGTTGATTTTTAGTTTTACTTACTCCAGAGAGTCTTCCCGCAGTCCGCCGGCCGAACTCTAAAGAGTCTTCCCGCAGTTCCCGGGTTAAAACCATTAAATTGAGGTAAATTGCCATGGCATTCAGGAATGTCTCCTCAGGAAAAGGGTTGAGGCTTTAAAAGCCTGTAAATTGCTGTAAATTGCCATGGCGTTCTGGAACGTCTCCTGCAGGCAGTGGGTTAATATTGTCCAAAAAGGATTCTCAAAGGAAATTAACGAAACCGCGTACTAATGCAAAGTTCGCGGGGTAGCGTCGTCGGACGGCTGGGATATATTTTTCAAATATTGCTTAAAAATAGCCTAGTAAATATTGTTAACTCTTCTGGCCCGGGCCCGCCCTCCTAAGGACATTGTTGAGGCCCAGGTGATTTGGCCGAAAAATGTCTAGGCCTAGGCTACCGTATCTTTGTTATTTTAACTGCTAAAAACTTCCCACGCATTTCTAAACGTACTGTTGTTTCCAATCTGTAGACTGGCGTTGAGTAGAGCTCTCTAAGTCAACTGGTTCAGTTGTGATGACGATTTTCGTGGGCGTGGAGTGCATTTTCCGCGATTTTAGCAATATGACACACTTTTCAAGACTAAATCTGTTTTAGCAGACCACAAAATAAAAAAGCTCCGATGTATGCTTGCTTTTGGAAGTGCGCGCGTCGCCTCCGACAGGCTTTGTTTACATACGTCGGACGCGCGGCTTTCAAAACAAGCTTAATAGGCTTTCAAGTTTACTGATTGTAAAATGCTGCCCGGGCTCCTGCCCAGCTGCTGCGGTGTCATTTTAAAGGGCTAAAAACGATCATTATTTAGAAAAGTCTCGCCGCCTTATTATAAATAATTTATTAGGGACAATGCAGGTCTATGGAATCCTTATACTGTACTCATGTATAATCCACTGTGGAAGAATAATTTTGATCATATTTATATAACCCGATATTAGTGGAAAAAAGGGCAAGAATGTAGTTACCGGGTGTACCGCCCGTCTTGTTTACACTACGCGGACGCTCACCATCATGTTCCCGTCTATTTTGACTGCCTTTGGATACAAAAATACATTACCCTAACCAAACAACCTAACCTAACCAAACCTAGTATTATAGATTTATAAGTATTTATAGATGATTTATGTTGTATGTCGGTAGTGGTACACCCGGTATCTACATCCATCCCGAAAAAAGTCCTATCACTCTCAGAGCTCCTTCGGACATCCTCACTACAGTACTGTATTTACAAACTTCTTCAGTATGGAGTATAATCGATATTTACTCCCTGCTGGTACCACAGATGATGATTTCAATAAGTCATTGGTGCTTCGCCCCCCCTCAACCCATCCTGTATCCCACATTGGAAATATAGGTACCGGTAACTAAAACCATGAAAACACTAATTTCTCAAAATCTGGAGGAAAAAAAACATAAAACATAAGGGTGCGAGCCTTTTCCCTATAATTAGGCTACCGTCAACTGGGGTGAATTCGGACACGGGGTGAATTCGGACATTATCGCAAAAAATCATAATCAACATCATCAAATTTGTTTGCGATAATGTCCGAATTCACCCCGTGTCCTAATTCACCACAGTTGATGGTACATTAAAAACTATGGCAAGAATGTAGTTACCGGGTGTACCGCCCACCTTGTTTACACTTTGCGAATGCCTTTGGATATACAAATACATTAGCTTAACCAAACAACCTCACCTAACCTAACCTAGTATTCATGCAGTAATGACAGGGGGCAAATAGCAGAAAATATAGCGTCGAAATAGACGGGAACGTAAGTGCGAGCGCACAACATGACAACCGTACACCCGGAAACTACATGATCTACATCCTTCCCAAAACTATTAAAACCTTGAAATGCACCTACAAATAAACCATTCTTTAAATAGGATGGGTTACTCTTTCTGTATTTTGCAAGCATTTCGTTTAATAGGTGTGGAGTGTTACTGCTGCTATTACTGTTATGGGTACCCTAGCCTATCAAGGAATTGTCTTAGGTGTTAAATTTTCACATAGCCTAGCCCTAGCCTAGATATTTAAAAAAATACCATCGATTTTCATGGAAAGCTTAGCCTATTATAAAGATAAATACAATATTCGTAAGTAGGCTAAGTTATTTTACAAGATCCAGCATTATTGTTAGTGTCAAATTAAACTGTCTCTGTCACTACTGTTTTGGCAGCACTACAGGCTACCAGTTACTCACATTCTCATCACTTGAACATTCTGCGATTGTTGTGTTATATCAGAGGAACATTAAAGCACTTAACCCGGGAGCTGCGGGAAGACTCTTAAGAGTTCCCCCGGCGGACTGCGGGAAGACTCTCCTGAGTAAGTAAAATTAAAAATCAACTTTTGACATCGAAATTTTTTTTTTTTTTTTATTTTTATTTTATTTTTTTTTTTATTTTTTTTTTGGCCCCTGGGCCATGCAAAATCTCAGTCCTCTACCTCCCCTCCTTCCCCACTTTCCTCCTATTCCTCAGTTATCACCTATTTTCCCTATTATTCCCTTATTCTGAGGTATATTTTCGTGCTAACATTAGCGAGTTGCAAGCAGGGTGTTGTCATCACTGATGGCAATCGAGTGCAAGAGAGAGAGAGAGAATATCGATCGACTGTGTCTCAGTGGCCTTGGGGGAAATTGGCGGGAAGGTAGCTTGCCTCACCCATACATTATACAACTCGCGGGCTATATCTCCGATTTTGACCATCCAAACGCTGTTTTCACTCGTTTTATTGTTGTTTCAGGTTAATACCTTTATAATATCAACCCATAATAGGCGCATATGGATAATTATTAATGCTATTAATGGTACAATGAATATTTTAGTGACGGAAACACCTCAAATACGTCAGCACAGGGGGAGGTTTTCAATTACCCCCGTGCGCACTTCAGAGGTTTAAACACGATAAATCACTGGAAATAATGCGCAGTTCAGCAGAGTCGGCCACACTCTGGGAGTGTAAACTTTTAAACATAAACAATGAGGTGTGCAGGGTGCGGGAAGCGAGATGTTTGGTGGCTCAGTTATTTCGTATTTGTTTACGTTTTTCGTTATTCCAGTGATTTATCCTTATTGTCTAATAATACTCTAATATTTTATACATTGTTTACCTTACTGTATGTACTTCAACAGCTATATTATAGCTGTGGTGGTTTTGGGAATCGAGAAACCTGCCCTACATAGCTCACCACAACAGCTTGGTAATATGGATACTCGTATCAGCTAGCACTAAAAACGCCTACAAAATGGACACTTTCAAAGCATTTTGCATTTTTAATCACAAAATGATAATACTTCACAAAATCTAAACAGAGAGCACCACTTCAACTAAACAGAGTTGGGTCCGTTACTGCTGCTGCAGGTCGACTTCGCTGGCCCGTGTCAAATCCAGTTCTCCTGTTATCTATGGCACATACAAATTTAAGGATAATTTTGTCCACAAACAATTTGATTATAGTCTCACATCCTAAATGGCGGCTTTCCAGGCGGCCCTGTCACGGGCTGCTTCTGTTGTCAAGTTCTATATTTTGAGATCGGACCGGAGTACCTGATCCCACGTCATTCTAGGTCTACCCTACGCGCAGCTTCCCCCCACGTTCACAGTCCGGCATTTCTTCACCCAGTTCTGATCATCCATTCTATCCATGTGTCCAAACCAACCAAGTCGGCTCTTGCGCATCACTTCACTGACACTCCGACGCCCTCTTAATTCCTTGCTCGATACCCCATCCCTGAGGTTAACCCCATATATCCCTCTCACCATTCTCTTCGCATTCTGTTCCATTCTATTGATATCCTCTGCTTTAACCAGCCATGTCTCTGAGGCATAGGTCATCACACTCCTATCACTTGAGGTATACACCTTCCCTTTTAGGTGAAGTGGGAGTCTTCTCATGGTACAGGCGGGTAATTTAACACAAGTTCTCCCTTGCACACTGCACATTCAAAGTCTATGATTCTTGTCAAAGGTGCTCTAGCTCCACTACATCTCTTGTGTACCCAGTCACTACAGACGCAATATTGAATTGAGTTACTTCCCTCCCCCTTCCCACATAGTGTGCATGGATAGCCTAGTCGCCGCTTCTTTCCATAGTTCCATGCCCTACTCCACTAATCATGACCTTTGTTTGTATTTATGTTAACTCTTAGACCCTTGTTTGCCATACCCTCCCTCCATATTTTGAATTTTGCCTCTGCTTCCTGCACACTATCTGCTATAAGAACTAGGTCATCTGCATATAAAAACTCCACTGGGAGGTACCCATCATCACATGCCTATTCAGGTCTCCACCTACTACCGTAATATCATACTCCGAGAGGGCTGAAACGACACTGATCAGGTCGTTCCAGAAGACCTCTTTCTGCTCTATGTTCAAACCAACCTGTGGGGTACATGCTGATATCACATTCATAATTTGTTCACTAACTCTTAATTTCGGTACAATCAATCTTCCATTTATTCTATTTCAATCACACTCTTCTTCCACCCTTCAGATACCAGGACACTCACTCCTCCTTTCGCTTTTCCAGATTCAACCCCCTTCCAGTAGATCCGGCATATGTATCTTGTTTTTTCCAACTACCCACTTCGCACCACACACCCTCCATTGGGTTTTGTGGGCGCAGCATACATACACTCTTCTTCTTTCAAGCACTTCCACAAATTCCTTTGCTCTGCCATTCATGTTTGAGGGAAAATCGGTCAGTACAGGTACTCCTGAATGTGCGTATGTATGTGTGTGTCTATGTTGTAGTTAGGGGTGAGGCGAGCTCAAGGTCACATATATTCACTCAGTCACTCACTGATAAAGGAGTGTGGTGCAATGATATGTGTTACATTATAGGGAGGGGGATTATGAGAGTTGATTTGGGGTACTTGTGGGTGAGGAAAATCAAGAAGAGGCTTTTGGAGGTGCGGAAGGGGATTGGGATGAAGCCTAGTTCATCACTATAGGCTTATAGGGCCTGTATAGAATTCGATTGCATGGTGCGAACAACGGACACATATACGCGTGTGACGCACCCAGTGCGTGGCAACTTAACCTGATTGTACTCCTTGGTATTCCACTGTGCCGCCGCGGTGCGGTGCCGCTGTGCCGCTGTGCCGTGCTGGCTGCTTATATTGAGTGTGACAACGTATAACTATGTTCTTTGTATCTCTGCAAAGGTCTCGTCATGTGCTAACCAGTGGTGGGTTTTGTTTTAAGCCATGTCGAGACCTTCCATTTAATATGTAGTATCAATAGAGAAGTTGATAGATAAGACAATAGGAATTCAGAGAGAGAGAGTGAGTTAGACTTCAGAGCGAGAGGGTAGCAATGCGCCACGCTGCCGGGGGGGTGGTTGCCAGACGTATGGACCGGTTGGCAGCCCTGCGCTTATAGCTAGGTGCGACAGGGTTGGTAGTCCATTGCCGCCTGCCTATGCTGCCTGGGCTGCCCATGTTGTCGTGCTGCACATTGCCTGGAGGCTCGCTGTGTGTTCCATGATCAGGTTGCCTAGAACCTTTGAGACTCTAACATCCCTTGCCCTCTCTCCCAATTTCTCACGGTTGCACTCTTTCTCTCTGACGACATTACTCTCATTTCATTCTTCTCTCTATTTAAATGCATACCCTTCCCTTGAGGTCCTAAAGGAGTTTCAGCACTCACCTCTCGTATTACTCTTAGGACAAGCATATATTTACATGTATTAGATTTAAGGGGGTTAATGTGAACAGCGATCTTCTTGATGAGGATAGTTGGTGAACGTTCTACATGTTCACGAGTTGTATGCCCAGCTCATCATCCAATTTGTGACTAGACTAGTGCCATGTGTAAGAGCCCGACCATGCCCAGGAGTTGTCTGTAGAGGGGCGAGGACTTAGCCTTGATTTGCCTACCGAGCCAGGAGCGAGTGCAGTACCAGAGACTACAGCTCGCTCGTAGTGCCGGTATAGTAGAGTAACGTAATTTATCTGTCCTTGTGTTCTCTGCAGTCTTTTCCTGGGTTCTCGCTTTCGGTGCTGGGACTCGTTGTTCCTGTGACTTGGCCTGCTAGCTAGAACACATGGGGATGATGAGTGGGTGATATCTTTATTTTACTATGCATTGCAGCTCTCTTTAAGTTTATGTATATAACACTTTACAATACACATTACTCACACACAAGACAACACTATTAATACTTTCATGTATCAATTAACTGCACTGTCGTTTTGCTGCTGTGTCCGGAGTTCCGTTGCGTAGGGCGCATACGGACTCAGAGGGGAGACAGAGTGAGAGAAGCGAAGTAGCCTATGCGGTAGTAGGCTACCGGCGCAGTACTGTTGCCTGCAACCTTTTAGTTATTCCAAGTATAGATTCATTCTTATAATAAGTGACTACTATTTATGTTCCTTCCATGTGTATTATTAGGTATCTACTGGATCATGAACATCTTGTATGCTACATGCTAGTGCATGTTAGTAGGGGACAGTTATTCTAGTGCACACGCTTTCAAGTAGGCGTGTACATTTGTCATTTAGCATTTCACTGTCATACCTTTAGCCTGCTTCTATTCTACATTATTAGAGGCTTAATATTAACGTAGTTTCTTGAGTATTGCATTTCTTTAGTAATAACGTAACCTATAAATGTCTGAGGGAGTTTAGCCTCATAGCCTACCCCTGTTGTACACTTTCGCCGAGTTAAGGTACCTCGTTACCATAGACGATAACTCTGTAGGGCGTTGGTGCTTTTGTTGTCTGGAGCATATAGTATTTGGGACTGGAATCGAGCGTGTCGTTGTCACATAAGCCATTTCTGTCCTACGATCAAGAATCCCGAATATGTATTGCCGATCCAGCCGTAACAAAATGGCGACCTTGCACAAGATTCAGTAGTATCCTATCACATGTTTTTTGGAGAACTATTCTATGCTACCTAGTAGAGCTGGCTAGAATTTTCTTGCATATTGGAGGAATTTTTATTGTGTCATTATTGTATTGGTGGACTTGCAGATTGTTTCGTTGGGGGTGTCTAGAGTAGAGTCATTCAAGCATCTTTAACATTTTGTGAGTCGAGACTGCAATTAGTAATAAGCACTTCTTTTTTTTTATGAACAGCAATTGTATAACCAGCACTATGTCTAATGACTCATCATTTACGGGGGAGGATAACACGGTACAGCCTAGTAACCAACAAGTACAACAGATGTTTAGGGAGGGGAGTGTTATAAGTGGAGAGAGGGATGCCCGGGCATTTTTGCAGACACCTTTGACCGAACAGCGCCTGCAGGCTATTGATTGTTACGGTCTTCGCTGTTTAGCCACGGTTTTGGGGCGGGACTGTCCTGACAGTTGGCCCAAGAAGAATTTGGTGGCATGTTTGTTGGGTGATGGCGATGGGGCAGTGGGTGGAGTGGGGTCTTGGGGGGTTCCCTCCAAGCCTCCATTCCACTCTACCCCTGAGCTGGGCCCTCAGCCAGCGAGTCTTAGCACGATGCAGCAGGAGGGTTCTCAAGGGCAAGCTGGCTTACCCGTAAACACGTCTCGGTGTGGATCCCCCATTTTGTGCTCTCCCCCCCCAGGCCTGTCTCCTGAGATGTTATTTCAGCTAGAACTAGCTAAGTTTAAGCTGCAGGAGACTCAGATACAACAGGCTAGTATAGAACGGATTAAGCTGCAGGAGACTCAGATACAACAGGCTAGTATAGAACGCATAGAGGTTGCTAGAATCCAAGCCAATCAGGATGCAACCAGGTACCAGGCTGAAATGGATGTCGAGAAGTCTAGAGTAGAGACCACGGGGCGTCATCTCGGTGGTGGGCACCGGGTTACAGACTCACTTTCGCATTTAATTAAGTTAGTACCCGCATTTGATGAGACAGCAGTGACTGAGTTTTTTGCTCGTTTCGAAAAGAAGTGTCGTGAGTATGACTGGCCGGAGGTTAAATGGGCAGCATTAGTTTCATCACGTCTAGTGGGTAAGGGGTTGAAAGCCTACGATGCACTGTCACTGGACGAGAGTGTAGTGTATGGACTGGTGAAGGAGGCTGTGCTCCGGGCCTACGAACTGCAACCCGAAACTTATAGATTGAAGTTCCGTGGCGTGAATAAGAAGAGCGACGTCAGTTTTATGGAGCACGCACGGGACTTAACAGATGCATGTAATAACTGGTTTCGGTCCGAGCACGCAGAGTCGGCTGAGGAAATTAAGCAACTTTTCTATCTGGAACAGTTTTACAAATGTACTGGAACCGATCTAACGCTGAACATTAAGGAAAAATGTCCCAAGACAGTAGAGGAGGCTGCCAAGATGGCAGACCTCAGATTATCATTGATTCGTGGTTGCGGTGCCGCTCAGAGGGCTGAGTCAGGGCAGAAGGGGCGCTATACCCCACCCACCAGAGTTTTCGATAATAACAAATCCTATGACACACATAACCACACTAAATGCATTGCACCTAATAACACCTACAAACACAAGCCTCTCCTGTTTACTAAAGGTCAGGCCCCTTCTTCGCCCGCACAAGGGAAGAAGCCCATTGGGGATGTGAAATGTTACAAATGTCAGAAGCTAGGCCATTATTCACGTGAGTGCCCTAGTAACACTCCCGCTAAGCCGGTGTCATTGGTTCACAGTATCGGTGTGTCTCTGAAGGCTGCAGCAACTGCCCGGGGTAGGTTGTCAGCAGCTGAGGCACACGCGGTAAAGAAGCGTACGGAAGGCTCGACACCTGTCCGGGACACTTTCTGTAACCATCGGGGACACGGGTTTGTGAGCTGGGGGAGTGAACTACGGAGGGTTGACTTGCTGAGGGATACGGGGGCTTCGCAAACTTTGTTGAGGAACTTCACAGGGAAACCGATAAATGCGGCCAGAGTTGTTGTGGTGCAGGGTATAAATGCTACGAGGTCATATCCACTTGTGAGGTTGGAGTTAAGAGTGGGAGAGGTGTGCAGGGAGCTGGATGTAGGGATCGTTGAGTGTTTGCCAGTTGAGGGCGTCGACCTTCTTCTCGGCAACGACTTTGCGGTGCCCACTTCCGGGACTCCACCCTTAGTCGTTGCCGAGAGGGCGGCCGACGTGGATGGTGAGAATCGGGAATGGGTTGGGAGGTGCCAACAGGATAAGATGGCCTGTGTGGTAACCCGATCTCGCTCTGCGGCTCCTGCACAGCCTAGCACTCAACCTCGGGGACAGTGGAGGAAGGATCAGGAGAAGGTTGCTAAGGGCAGGAAAAGGGACATTGATTCTGCTGCACTTCTCGGTGATTCGGTACTTGGACCTATAATAAACACGGGAGTTGACTCTGGCCCAGATATGGTGTGTAACAAGGCAGAGTTGGGTAAGACTTCGCGTGAGGCAAGAGCTGTAGCGAGAGCCACTAAGGCAGTAGAGCCTACTAGCCGGGGTAATGTCTTATTACAAAACCATCTTGATGCATTGACGCCCAGGGACATTAGTGAGCAGCAGCTGCAAGACGCTAGCCTAGCTCGTTATAGCAATGGTGCCATAGAGTTGGAGGAAGATGGGGATGCGAAGCCGGGAGATTTCTTTAGGCTCAACAGGATATTGTACCGCAGATTTCTAGACCCCAAATCGAAGTGGGAGGGCGGTGCGAGGGTAGTAGACCAGGTGGTTGTTCCAAATAAGTATAGAGAGTCCTTATTGTGTCTGGCGCATGATGTGCCGGTGGCGGGTCATTTGGGGGTAACAAAAACATTGGCGGCATTGGGCAGGTTTTTCTGGTGGCCTGGGGTCAAGGCTGATGTCTGTGCATGGGTGGCTGGGTGTGCGACCTGCCAGACAACGGGGAAGCCTAACCAGACAATCCCGAAGGCACCTTTGTTTCCCATACCTGTCACCGGGCCTCCGTTCAGCAAAGTTGTAGTAGATTTGGTTGGCCCTTTCCCGCCTACTAGTAGTGGCAATAAATTCCTGTTGACAATCATGGATGTGGCTACGAGATACCCGGACGCATACCCCATGAGAAACGGCTCGGCAAAGGCAGTTGTTAAAAAACTTATTATTGTTCTGTTCCCGTTATGGATTTCCACGTGAGGTGCAGTCAGACCAGGGGAGCAATTTTACATCCAAATTGTTCAAGCAAACCCTTCAGTTGCACGGTATATGTTCTGTAGTGTCGTCAGCCTACCATCCCGAGAGTCAGGGAGTCTTGGAGCGGTGGCACTCGACCCTGAAGAGTATGCTACGCTGTTACTGTGCAGAACATGACACTGATTGGGATTTGGGTCTGCCGTATGTTCTGTTCGCTGCACGTGAAGTCCCAGGAGAGAGCCTGGGGTTCAGTCCAAATCAACTAGTCTTTGGCCATAATGTGAGAGGACCTTTAAGTATGGTGAAAGAGATCTGGGAGGGCGAAGAGAAGCCGGGGTCTGTACTTAAATATATCCTTGAGAGCCGGGAGAGACTTATAGGTTGCATGGCAGCGGCAGGTAATAACTTGGTTAATGCACGGCGGTCATGAAGCACCAGTATGACGCCAAGGTGAAGCTTCGGGAGTTTTCGGTGGGTCAGGAGGTAATGTTGCTTTTACCTTTGCCTGGACACCCCCTTTCTGCCAAGTTTATTGGGCCGTATGTGGTGGCTAAGAAACTGTCCGACCTTGATTATCTCGTTGCAACACCTGACCGTAGAAAAAAACATCAGTTATGTCATGTTAACCTCATGAAAGAGTATGTGAGACGCCCCTCAGAGCCTCTCACTGTCCCTGTGCTGGCCTGCAGCGGCCAGGGTGGAGAAGGAGGTGGGGACAGTCATGCTGCTGAGGAGGATAGCTGGGACTGTGTCATTTCCGCGGAACAGTGGGCGGGGAATACTGAACAAGAGGCTAGGCAAGCTGTAAGTCACCTGCCTGAGCACCAGGGTGCTGCTGTCCTAGGCCTGTTCAGGTCATACCCCTCTGTTTTCGCCGAACACCCAGATCTCACTACTCAGGTAACGCACGACGTGGACGTCGGTGATAATGTGCCCTTCAAGTCAGTGCCCTACCGTGTGCCCCCGGTAAAGTTGCCAGCTTTACGGGAGGAGTTAAAGTACATGGTTGAGAGAGGGATGATCACTGAAGGTTATGTGAAGTGGACATCACCCGTCACGTTGCAGCCAAAACCTGACGGCAAGGTGCGGTTCTGCATAGATTTTCGTAGGCTAAATGGCTTGACCACTACC
>JBAKBP010036908.1:0-17903 GCA_037953745.1 Lithodes maja | reverse complement strand
GTAAAGACATTAGCATATTGACCTTATATTTGATGTTGACCTGTGACCTTGACCTATCAAATGGAATTATGTTTATACTTGTATGACCTTGGTCTAGGGATTCCAAATATGCATGATATGTCTAATGAGAATCTTACATTAAATAGGAAATACTAGTAAAAATCATATTTCGAACTTTAACCTTGACCTTTGACCTTAACCTTCGACCTTAGAATGTCTTATCCAGGATTTAGTTAGTTTAACAGCAATGTTTATATCAACTAGCATTATGAATATGGAGTAATTCTTATAAAAACATATTGATTACAAATAGTGATCATATACTGTGACCTTGACCTTTTACTTAAAATAAAATACATATAGTTGGATGTTCGTCACATTGACCAACTGAATTTGCCTGTATAATTTGGTGACAATACAATACACAGTCTAGGAGTTTAGGGTAAATGACAAATACTCTTGTTTTGACCCTGACCTCTGACCTTAACTATTACAATATTTATGTGAAATTTGATATATATGATATTTAAGTAATAAGCCATAACACAGCCAGTTTTTCAAAATTTGTGTAATCTTTTTTAATTTACAATAAAAGTTGACCTTTGACCTTGACCTTTATGTAAGAGTACATTTTTTTTTGCATTGACATTGCCCATGAAAATCAAATAAGCATACCTAATTTCATTAACCCGGCAACGGCGAGAAAGCTCTTAAGAAGTTTTACTGGGCAACGGCGGCAAAGCTCTTAACTCTTTCAGACTCATATGACGCTACCGCGTCATATGGAACTTATGCCAAATATCTCATAATGCTAGAGCGTCATATGAACTTATCTTCATAGCTCTCTAATAAGTTATATGACGCTCTAGCGTCATATGGAGCTCAGTAAGTTCGGTAAGTTAGATGAAAATCTGTCGGTTGGTGGCAACCCCAAGTCTCTCCGACAATTCTAACGGTCCCGCAGTGTGGTTTTGACAGTTGTGAGGTACAGTGACAATGATACCGGGCTCCCGCCTCCTCGGACTTACTGGAACATAATATGTCTGAAGGAGTTAAGAGGGAAAGCCTAAACAAAAAATGTTTAAAAGGCCCCAGTAGCACTTTTTTTTTTTTTTTTTTCCCTCTATACTTCATATCACTCCTCCACATCCCCTCCTTCCCCCACTCAATTATCACCTATTTTTCCTATTATTCCATAATTCGTTGGTATATATTCGTGTAAGCATCTCCAAGCCGGTTCTATGGTGTGGTCATGTGACTAGCGAGTGTGTTGCGTAAGGGAGAGTGTGAGTGAGACAGTCAGTCAGGCTTGAGGCCTCGTGAAGGGAGGTGCTGCCTCAATTTGCTCCACAATTCATGAATGGGCTGCTCTATGTGTATTCGCGATTTTGACCATAAAAACATTATTCCCACTTCTTTTATTGTTGTTACAGGTTACTATCTTCATAGTGAAGGTAAAATAGGCGCATATGAATAAGTAATAATGATATTTATCGTAAAATGACGATTATAGGAATGAATGGAGCCTAATATCGTCGCCCAGAACAGTGGTGTTCAATACACACAGCTCGCCGTTTATAGGTTAAAACCCATCAGTTAGTTTCATATATATTAATAGAATAGTTGACTTTGACCTTTGACCTTTTTCTTGACTTTTATGTCTCAACATTTTAATTTTAATTTTCACTTAAAGTGCAACTTTCTCACCAAATGTTGTGAAGTTTGCATGAAAAATAAAGAAAATAGCATATTGACCTTTTATTTGACCTTGACCTGTGACCTTAACCTTTCATTTGAAATTGAATAGTTTCTTGTATAACCTTGACCTAGGTATTCCGAGTAGGCTATACATGGTAAGCCTAGTGAGAATCTAACAGTAGTATAAGAAATACTAGTAAAACACCTATTTTGACCTTTGACCTTGAACTTTGACCTTACCCTTTCAAATATGTATCTAAGATTTTGGCAATACGATATCAAGGTTACCAGTAACTTGTATTGTGAAAATTAAGACATTTGAGTAAAAAGTAAAATAAATGGTAAAAGTTGACCTATGACCTTGACCTGTGACCTGGACCTTTATGTAAGATTTTTTTTTTTTTTTCATTGCCATTGCCCTGGAAAATCAAATTAGCATGCCAAATTTCATTAAAACCCATCAGTTAGTTTCATATATATTAATAGAATATTGACCTTGACCTTTGACCTTTATGATATGTGTCCAAATGTATTATTTTCATTTTCATTTAAAGTGCAACTATCTCACCAAATTTTGTGAAGTTTGCATGAAAAGTAAATATAATAGCATATTGACCTTTTATTTGACCTTTACCTGTGACCTTCACCTTTCATATGGAATTGTATAGTTTCTTGTATGTGTTACGACCGGGACTCGTATAAAACAAGGGCTCTTAATCATTGGACTAGAAAGGCACATAGCCACAACGGTAACACTAGATCCAACCCTCGAACTTATAATGCCGGCGCACAAAAACACCTATACCCTCCAGAGTTAAATCTGCGATAGAGGGGTATCCTCTAACTCGGTATAAATGCACTACTACTACAGGCTGATGGTCGGTGATACAGCCTGATCACAACAACATACAATTACGTTAATAATGTATACAAGGAAAAAGATAGAGAGCTTAATTAAATCACTGGAATGATTTAATGCAAACAAGAAGAAGGTATAATTAAAGTTACTCTAAACAATAATAAACTGTCACTCCTATATTAAAGAAAGTGAATGAAAGTCCTAAAGCATCGAACAGGAATCTTCTGAAGAAAGTCTGATGCTGCTTAAGATGATCGAATCGGATTTTGAACTGTTATATAAAGCAGGAACAAGATATGACAAGTGTAGGGACATACAGTGTTAACTGGCACGGGAATAACGATAAATACGCAATAGTATTATCTCTATCGTATAAATACGATAGAATATGACTCTTTTGTGATCTCGTATGTCTCTGTGACGTCACGATCTCTCCTACAGCACGACATAGGACGAGTAGATCGTATATTATAAGATTGTAAATAAGTTAAGTTATAAAAGGCCTAATATGCTATTAAGCAATATTGCCGTGGTCTTATGTAGTATATATGAATTTATCGTATATATTAATATAATTTATCGTATAGAGCAACCTAAAAGCGGTACGATAATTTGGGCTCCTGGCGGTTTGCCAAGGCAGCAAGGTGTGCTTTGAGGTATGCCAGAGCCTTCACGAACACCAACCAGTTAACATCTAAATTTTCCGCCCTCAGTTGATCGAGCTTTTGTGCCTCTAATCACAATACACATACAGCAATACACTCAGCTACACCATCACGACGCTCTCATCGACATCATGACTGACTGATAGATAAGCATAAATTATAATAATCATGTCCATTCCCATGTAATCATTTATTCTTTCTTTAACTTGACTCGAGTCTTGGGACCGAAGTCTCGTTCCCTATTGTCCACCGCCATATTGGGTAAAACGTTCTCCCTTGCCTCATTGCCACGTGGAACTATTGGTGAGTTAATTCCTGGCTAATATTAACCCTTATAACCTTACCCTATATATACATTTATTATGTGAGACCTTTGGATATAAATTAGCTTGTTTCAGATTGAATTCAATTTAGATATAGAGTAGTTTTCATTTAGATTGATTTGATTTGATTCATTATAGCTTAGTAATATTTAACTTCCATTGATAGTTTACCACATTGGTGCCCAGACCCGGGATTTAGCTACCAGTAAGGGATTTTAAGGCAATGAACAAGGGGACATATAACAGGATGCAGGAACAACTCTATGATAAACTGGCAAGGCTAGCCAAGCGATGGTTAGAGCCGGAATGCAGGGTCACATCGTTGCACCTGCCCAAGTTCTGCATCTCACCCATCATCTTTCCCCAATAATTTTCTTTTCCGTTTCGGACTTCCTGTGACATATGACCTGACCTAACATTTTTTCTTGTTCAATATGATCCATTAGTAGGTATTGCTATTTAGTGTACTATTTTTTCTCCATAACATGGAAGTCCGCCGGTTGGCGTCTCTTAACTAGACTATTGATTTGCCGTTGTCTTTGTAACGTAACATTTAGATACATAGCCTATAGGCTCACATGCAAAATGGATAAAGACCATAAAGAGACACCGTCTAGTGGGGTGCTAAGCAAAGCCCCTAAAAATCAAAGGGCGGGACTTCGGGGAGTGTTAAATAGGCTAATTGTGGACTTAAACACTTTCATCACTACTGCTGAACTAGAGGAATTGGAGGCTAGATTAGATAACGTCCAGGCTACCCACAGTCATATTACGGCTCTGAGTGAGGTGATTGTGGCTGACATGATAGACGAGGAAGAGATAGATAGAGAGTGTGATAATCGCGCCCTCTATGACGAACCTGTCTTTAGAGCGAAGCGCCTATTACAGCGTGCTGTCGCAAGTAAGAAGGGAGGCGATAATGAGGCCCATAGAAGGGCTGGCCCAAAACATACTGTACACCTCCCTAAGCTCAATCTTCCTACATTTGGGGGCAAGTTAACCGAGTGGTTAGCTTTCTGGGACGTATTTCGATCTACGGTTCATGAATCCTCTTTGGATAATGTCCGCAAGTTTCACTATCTGAAGGGACAAATGGAAGGAGAGGCCTTACATTTAATAGAGGGTTTTGCAGTAGTGGGTGGTAGTTATCTTGAAGCGGTACACCTATTAGAGTCCACATACGGGGATAGAGAGCAGTTGAAGATGGCCCATGTTGTTGCCTTGTTGGGGCTCGCAGAACCACAGTATAAGGTTGATGAGTTGACAAACTTCAGGGCAAATATGGAGTGCCATACTCGATCGCTAGACACCCTAGGGCTTACCACGCAGGAAATGATAGTCATTATCTTGCGTCAGAAGCTTCCTATGGCAATACTTGATAAGGTAAGATCATTTGAGCTGGGGGAATTCAAAACTCAGTTCAGTAAGGAGATCAATAATCTACAGTTGAACAAAGGGAGAATGTATGTGTCGGGAGGGAGTGAGAATGTGGAGAAGAGGGGAACAGTAAGCATGACAGTGGGGACTAAAGTAAAGAAAGAGGGTGTGTATAAGAAACCTGCTCAGATTCTATGTAAGCTATGTAACAACAAACATAAATGGAGTTTCTGCTTAAAATACCCGACAAATGAGACAAAGGTAGCACAGGCGAAAAGATTGAAGCTATGTGTAGGTTGTCTAAGTGGGGAACATGGTAAGCAGGGACAATGTACTGCTACATACTTAAGGCCCTGTCGGCACTGCAAAGGACATCACTTTGATAAGTTGTGTCCTACTGCAGATAAAGTCAAAGACGTCAAAAATGTGGGTACTACAACTGTGGCACTAGGTAGCACGCAAGACACCACTATATTGCCCACAATACAGATTCCCATGGAAGGTAATGACAGTAACAAAGTTTGTCGGGTACTTCTAGATCAAGGGTCTCAACGTTCCTTTATAAAGAGGTCCGTACTAGTGGGACTGAAGCACCGAATCGTAGGGGCTGAGACTCTTCGATTACAGGGCTTCACAGGGGTTACTGATAAACAAGACTACGAGATAGCGGAGATTTCATATTTCTATCGTAAAAACCGGTACTTTATGACTTGTATCGTAGTAGACACCCTACCAGAATATGTATCTGTGGGTGTGAAGAAGGTGGAACACGCATTACGTAGCAAAGGGGTTAACTTGTCAGATCCCATGGGAAATCAGAGTGAGGTGCATGTTCTACTTGTTGTGGATCATTATTATGAAGTAGTATACCCTGGATTTAAAAAGATGTGTGGTGTAATTTTAATCCCCACTAAATTTGGATACTGCATGAGCGGAAAGGTGCATACTACACAGTCAAAGGTCCTGGTCGACACGGTCTCAATATATAGAGTCAATGTAACCGCGGCACAGGAGTTGGGAAGGGAGGATTCCCAACCTAGTGACCCTAAGATGGCTGCCGAGTTCGACCTGGAACGACTGTGGAGATTGGATCACATAGGCATTAATCCTATGGAGACTGATTATGACTCGGAAGTTGCGCTACAAAGGTTTGATGAGTCTGTGTGCTACTGTGCCTCAGACAAGCAATATAAAGTTAGTTTACCCTGGAAGAACAGTGAGATAAGCCTGCCTACCAACTATGGTTTGGCATTAGGTCGCTTGCGCGCATTGCAGCGGAAATTGTCTAACGAACCGAGCACGCGCCAGGCGTATGACGATGTATTGCGCAATTATGAGGATAGGGGCTTTATAGAGAGAGTCGATGTCAAGGAACCGTGTAAGAAGGGTAGGGTTCACTATCTGGCCCATCATGGGGTAAAGAAAGACAGCATCACCACACCAATACGGGTGGTGTATGACTGTTCTGCCCACCAAGGTCAACAACCCAGTCTGAATGACTGCCTGTTGGTGTCGGACCTGTCCCAACATCTATTGCGGTTTAGGCTGGGAAAGTACGCCTATACCAGTGACATCGAGAAAGCATTCTTGATGGTCAAGCTAAAGGAGGAAGATAGAGATGTTACCCGCTTTCTTTGGTTCGGCGACATTAGCGACTCTGAAAGTCCCATCATAATATACCGTTTTCGGGTTGTACTCTTTGGGGCCACTTGCTCGCAGTTTTTGTTAAATGCCACAATCAGAAAACATCTAGCTGACACTCATGAGGACACAAGTAAACTATCTCGCAGATTATACATTGACAATTTGCAGGGTACTAGCGATAGTCAAGATGATTTGTTATATGCATACTGGCAAGCACGCAGATTGTTTGCAGATGCACATCTATTTCTCCGCGAGTGGGTTACTAATAGTGAAGATCTTCAGAGTTTAATACAAGTGGATGGTACGGCATCTCTTAACCAGGAAAAGTCCAGACATTTGGGGATGATCTGGCAACCTAAACATGACATACTAACTTTTCAAACAAGGTCTTTTGCTCAGCAGACAGGAGCGCCCACAAAAAGAAGTCTGTTGAGCAAAGTTGCGCAATTTTTTGATCCTTTGGGTCTAGCATTACCCGTTACCATAAGAGCTAGGATTCTAATGCAGGAAGTTTGGAGACGTAAGATAGGATGGGATGACAGTTTGCCCGAGGACCTGAATGACCAAGGGACATTGTTGTTGAATGAATATGCCATCCTATGTACTAAACCTAGACCTCGTAAAGTGGCGGCGTTCGGTGACGTTACGTTACACACGTTTTGCGATGCTAGCGCCACGGCATACGGGGTAGCCATATATGTTGTCACTTCATTTGGGGCACATTTAGTTACAGCCCGGGCCAAGGTAGCCCCGGTTAAAAAGGTAACTATCCCTAAAATGGAATTGACTGCCATGCTGCTATTAGCACGTCTGGTGCAACATGTACACGCAGCATTCGAGAGCGAATTAAATATTGAAATCGTTCATGTATGGTGCGATAGTCAGGTCGCACTCAACTGGATACATAGCAAGAAGTCTCTGCCAGTTTATGTGCGGAATAGGGTAGATGAGATTAGAGCCCTTTTGCCAGACGTTGCTTATCATTATGTAAATACAAAAGAAAACCCTAGTGATCTCATAACTAGGGGTATAACGGCTAGCCAGTTAATGAAGTCCGAATTGTGGTGGCATGGTCCAAAGTGGCTGCTCCATGAAAGTGAAGGGACGATATGGCATGCTGTTGGTGAGGGACTTCTGCCACTGGAAACAGTGGCAGTTACAGCCCAACCAAATGAGCCACCGGGTCCTATCATGAAGTGGGCAAGATTCGGTGACTATAATAAACTAGTCAGAGTTGTAGCTTGGGTGTTGCGATATGTATCCAATTTCAAGCTTAAAGTAACGGGCCAACTCTGCAACATGGGTCACAACATTGATGCTCGTGAATTTAAAGCAGCTGAAGTAACTTTGATCAAATGGGTTCAAGTAGAAACCTTTTCCAATGAATTAGAATCCTTGAAAGGCTCGAATAAGACATTAATGCCTAATATAGTGCGTCAACTAGGGTTGCACCTAGACAATGGCCTCATCAGGTGTGAGGGTCGCCTGAAGTGGTCGGGTGTACCAGACGGCACAAACCGACCTATACTTATGCCAACAAGACATCACGTTACTGATCTATTGATCATACGTGCACATAGGGAAGTAAAACACTACGGGGTATGTCATATTATATCCAATTTACGTCTCACATGGTGGATACCCAGGGTTCGACAAGTAGCTCGACGCGTAGTACGAAAGTGTGTAATATGCCAGAGACTAAAGGGTAAACCGTATGCAACTGGACCAGCTCCACCCCTACCTGAATGCCGTGTAAAGCATGTAGAACCTTTCCAAGCGGTAGGATTAGATTACACAGGGGCATTGAAGACGAGGGAGAGTGAGAAGGTTTATATATTATTGTTTACCTGTGCGACGTCTCGAGCGGTACACCTAGAACTATGTGATAATATGTCTAGCGAAGAATTTATGCTGGCGTTCAGACGGTTTTGTGCCCGTCGTTCATTCCCTCAACTCATTCTTAGCGACAATGCTCCCACTTATGTCCTAGCATCAAAATATCTAAAGGATATGAGTAGTGATCCTACTATCATCACTTTTTTGGGAGAGAAGAAGTGCGAATGGAGGTTCATTCCAGTTAAGGCACCTTGGTTTGGTGGAATGTGGGAACGGTGTGTCGGCATAGTAAAGTCAGGACTCAGAGCGGTTGTAGGACGTGCTCTATTAAAGAAGAGTGAGTTGACGACAGTCCTCACAGAGATAGAGGCAGTCGTCAATGATCGCCCGCTTACATATGTGTACACCGACCTGCAAGAACCACTACCATTAACGCCAGCTCACTTGCTATATGGAAAACCATTGACTGCGTTTCCATCTGATTTTCAGTCCATAGTAGAGTTAGAGGATCCCTCGTTGTACTCTGAGGTAGCGGTGTCTAAGAGATACCAGTATATATCCAGGATAATCGAGGATTTTAGGAAACGGTGGATTATTGAATATCTGCTAGCATTGAGGGAAAGGAGTGTTACTCCCTCTGGTAGACCAACGGCACCTACAGTTGGCGAAGTTGTTTTAATTAAAGAAGATAGTCCTCGTTTATACTGGAAGTTAGGCCGCGTGTTGGAGATATACAAGGGGGCAGACTCTGTAGAGCGGGTGGCGCTATTGAAGACAGCCACTGGAACTACTGTTCGGCCTATCGCACGTTTGTCGCTTTGGAGCTCGATTCCGCATTGCAATCTGAGGCTCCACCTGTTATTGCTGGGTCCGAGGATTCTCAAAGGAACGACTCACCTCTTACTGATGGTGATCATTCTCGGACCGGGACGCGTCCCAGACGCGCTGCTGCTGGCGCCGTCGACTTGTGGCGTCAGAAGATAGCCTCTGGGCAACTTTAGGTTTAAGGTGGGGTTCAGGTCTTTTTTTGTGAGGGGAGTGTATCGTATAAATACGATAGAATATGACTCTTTTGTGATCTCGTATGTCTCTGTGACGTCACGATCTCTCCTACAGCACGACATAGGACGAGTAGATCGTATATTATAAGATTGTAAATAAGTTAAGTTATAAAAGGCCTAATATGCTATTAAGCAATATTGCCGTGGTCTTATGTAGTATATATGAATTTATCATATATATATTAATATAATTTATCGTATAGAGCAACCTAAATGCGGTACGATAATTTGAGCTCCTGGCGGTTTGCCAAGGCAGCAAGGTGTGCTTTGAGGTATGCCAGAGCCTTCACGAACACCAACCAGTTAACATCTAAATTTTCCGCCCTCAGTTGATCGAGCTTTTGTGCCACTAATCACAATATACATACAGCAATACACTTAGCTACACCATCACGACGCTCTCATCGACATCATGACTGACTGATAGATAAGCATAAATTATAATAATCATGTCCATTCCCATGTAATCATTTATTCTTTCTTTAACTTGATTCGAGTCTTGGGACCGAAGTCTCGTTCCCCATTGTCCACCGCCCATATTGGGTAAAACATTCTCCCTTGCTTCATTGCCACGTGGAACTATTGGTGAGTTAATTCCTGGCTAATATTAACCCTTATAACCTTACCCTATAATTATATACATTTATTATGTGAGACCTTTGGATATAAATTAGCTTGTTTCAGATTGAATTCAATTTAGATATAGAGTAGTTTTTATTTAGATTGATTTTATTTTATTCATTATAGCTTAGTAATATTTAACTTCCATTGATAGTTTACCACAATCTCCAACAACAAAAGAAGTACTTCCTCAGGCAACGCAAAAGCCTGTTCAGGTTGTGCAACTCAACAACAACCAAGGCTTACACTCAACGTGAATAAAAATGCTGCATACATAACATAAGAGTTTATAATCCTAATCGGGTGTCTGCTAGGCGAATAAAGTCTAGCTGGGATGTCGTAGGCTAGGAAACAATGGCTGAGCAAGCGGCTCGTAGCCTAGCGAGGTCCTTAAGACTGTACGACCAAATTACGTTAAATGACGGGGTGCTCTCTTGAGAGATCCAGATCGCTAGTATCTGGTTCTCTCCTGGCGACCCTCTTCAAGTCAAAGCAAAACGAGTTAGTACAGTGTTGGGTGGCAGAGGCAAAAGCCCTCACTCGCAACACAGTGCTAAACTCACAAGGTACACAGTCAGAAAGACAACCTAGGCTTCCCACGTATCCGTTGCGATTGTACAAGTTCAACAAAACCTGGTACACATCGGAAATCACAACACCAGTAGCCTCACCCCAGTCTAGCATTAAATAGCCCAGCAGACAACCAAGAAATAGGTAGGGAGAAACCGCGAGTGTGTCGAACCTCTACAGACAAAATGTTAACCCCTCCAAAATGTCTAACTAAGCATGAAATATCTGAGAGCTTCAGCATATAATACGATGGCCGATATCTGAAATCGTGCAGAACCAAAGGGGAGTTATGATGTTAAATAGATTAGAAGCATAAGAGGTAAGAAGTTGAGAGAGAGAGAGAAACTGTTCTATAGGTGGAAATCGGGGACAGGTGGCAAGGGAGGTGTGAAGTGTATGCTGGTCAGGCAAGCTCTGAGCAAGGAAGGCAGCAGGGAGTGCGGGGGGACCACTTCCTGCCGCGGCAGGAGGGCGGCAAGGCGGCCAGCCACTCAGAGGGCCCGGCCGTGGCATGACGTCACCGAGACAACACGTAACACTACGCGTACTACCCTCTGCCTCCTGCACTTACTCACTCACACTCTCTAGCTGTATCATTCAGTCTTATACATTAAACTTATAACTGATAATATAAAATATAATGCATTGTCACAGACGAAAATAAAGACCACTTCTATACTGCCTGGGACATAACGATTCACAAGAAAGAAAGTACAACATTGTAGATAGACTGTAGCCCATTTCACTGCCCTGGCGAGCACTAGTGGCTACCGGGAGGCGATTCTGCCAACGCTGGTAGGCGTCACATATGAGCTTGGCCTAGGTATTGCAAATATACATGGTAAACCTAGTGAGAATCTAAGTTAGTATAAGAAATACTAGTGAAAAACTTATTTTGACCTTTGACCTTACCCTTTAGAATATTTACCTAAGATTTGGTCAATACGATACTAAGGTTACCAGTAACTTGTATAGTGAAAATTAAGACATTTGAGTAAATACTAAAAAATATGAAATATTTACCTTATTTTTAACATTGACCTTTGACCTTAACCTTCAAGTTGAATGCAAAAAAAAATTTTGACTGACCTTTGCATTGACCAAACGTATATATCTGTGAAATTTGGTGAAAATCCATATAACGGTCTAGGAGGAGTTTCCGGACAGACAGACGGACGACGACGACGACAACGACGACGGACGACGACAGACAAGCTGACTGGTGGTGCACAGTATATGGGCGGGATCTGTGTGCACGATACCACTCTGCTTCGCAGAGTTGATAATAGCTTGAATATTTATATGATAGCCTATGTATATACTTTATTTATGACCTAAACAATAGTATGTTATTTTATTTATGACCTAAAACATATAATGTGCGTGTAGATCACAGATGCCAAACACCGGTAATAAAGTAGAAGTGCCGCTTTGCCCAAAATCAAAATGACATACCCAACTCTGCGATGGGTTACTATCATCACTTCTATTACCACCATTATAACTACTACGATCACCAACATCACTACTGCTATCATCACTACAACAGTCACCATCACCATTACTATCGCCATTGTCACTAACATCATCACTACTGTCATCATTATCACTACAACTATCACCATCATCACTACTATTATCACCATCACTTTCAATCATCATTACTAGTCACCACCATCACTACTACTATACCCATCATCACTACTACTAGTACTATCACCATCATCACTACTACTGTTACCATCATCACTACTACTACTACTGTCATCATCATCACTACTACTGTCACCATCGTTACTACCATCATCATCACTACTGTCATAATTATCACTACAAGTATCACCATCATCACTACTATTATCACCATCATCATTGCTATCACCATCATACCTGCTGTTACTACCATCTCTGCTACTGTCTTCATCAATATCACCATCATCACTACTACTATCACCATCATTATTAATAATATCACCAAGAATACTGGAGGATTTGCCCCGAAAACAACTCGCCCCTGACGGGGGGCGACAATTGACCAACCGAATTTGCCTGCAAAATTTGGTGACGATACATAAACCCGTTCAGTACCAGTTTCCTTTTCATTTTATACTGGATAATAATAGACGATTGTATTTAGTTTAATAGCAGGCTTTCAACTATCCAAATAAACCTTTTTCCACCACAGATCCTTTTTAAGCTCCACAAAATCGTCTAATTAAAGCTAGAATATGATAAACAAAAGATGTCTCCAGTACAGAAAGGGTTATACAGTCTAGGAAAAGTTTTGGGAAATTGATTAACACTCTTATTTTGATCTTTGACCTTGACCTTTGACCTTATGTATTTGAATATTTGTATATGATATATATATATATATATATATATATATATATATATATATATATATATATATATATATATATATATATATATATATATATATATATATATATATATATGTTATTTATGTAAAACACAACTAACAGCCAGCTTATCAAAATTTGAGTATTTTTATGATGAAGGTTGACTTTTGACTCTGACCTGTGTCCTTGACCTTTATGTAGGATTATATTTTTTGCTTGCATTGATGTAACCCTGAAAAATCATATAAGCGTGCCAAACTTCATTAAAAATCATCAACTAGTTCCAGAGGTATTAAAGGAATGGCTGACCATGACCTTAATCTTGACCTTCATGATGTCCGGAAATGTAACATTCTAATTTTCATTTAAAGCACAACTGTATCAAAGAATGTTGTGAAGTTCACATGAAGTCAATAAATTAGCATATTGACCTTATATTTGACCTCAACCTGTGACCTTGACCTATCAAATGAAATTATGAATGTATGACCTTGGCCTAGAAATTCCGATTATGCATGATATGCTTAGTGAGAATCTTACATTATATAGGAAATACTAGCAAAAATCATACCTTGATCTTTAACCTTGACCTTTGACCTTAGAAATTCTTATCGAAGAAATAGCTTAACACCAATGTTTGTATTAACTAGCATTATGAATATATGGTGTAATTTGTATAAACATTTATAGATTACAAATAGTGATCATATACAGTGACCTTGACCTTTGACTTTTGACTAAGAATATAATACATATATATATTTGGATGGCAGTCACATTGACCAACTGAATTAGCCTGTACAATTGGGTGACAATACATTAAACAGTCTAGGAGGAGTTTAGGGAAAATGACAAACACTCGCATTTTTAACCTTAACCTTTGACCTTAACTATTAAAATATTTATGTGAAATTTGATATATATGATATTTAAGTAATAAGCAACTAACACAGACAGTTTTCCTAAATTGTATTAATTGTTTTGTTTAATAATAATTATAGTTGACCTTTGACCTTTTCCTTTGACCTTGATCTTTATGTAAGAGTACATTTATGTTTGCATTGACATTGCCTATGAAAATCAAATAAGCATGCATAATTTCATTAAAACCCATCAGTTAGTTTCATATATATTAATACAATAGTTGACCATGACCTTTGACCTTCATCTTGACCTCTATGATATGTCTCAAAATGTATTATTTTCCTTTAGATTTAAAGTGCAACTATCTCGCCAAATTCTGTTAAGTTTACATGAAAAGTAAAGACATTAGCATATTTACCTTTTATTTGACATTGATCTGTGACCTTGACCTTGACCTTTCACATGAAATTGTATGCTTTCTTGTATGACCTTGGCCTAGGTATTACGAATATACATGATAAGCCTAGTGAGAATCAAACAGTTATTATAAGAAATACTAGTTACAAACTTATTTTGACCTTTGACCTTGATCTTTGACCTTACCTTATAGAATATTTATCTAAAATGTGTGCAATACGATATCAAAGTTACCATTTACTTGTATGGTGAAAATTAAGATATTTGAGTAAAAACTAAACATATATAGTAAAAGTTGACCTTTGACCTTGACCTGTGACCTTGACCTTTATGTAAGAGTACATGTTTTGTTTTATTGACATTGCCAAGGAAAATCAAATAAGCATGCCTAATTTCATTAAAACCCATCACTTAGTTTCATATATATTAATAGAAACGTTGACCATGACCTTTGACCTTTATATTGACCTGTATTATGTCAAAATATAGTATTTTCCTTTTCATTTAATGTTCAACTTTCTCACCAAATTTTGTGAAGTTTGCATGAAAAGTAAAGAAAATAGCATTTTGACCTTTGACCTTGACCTTACATATGGCATTGTTACTTTCTTGTATGACATTGGCCTAGGTATTCCGAATATACATGATAAGCCTAGTGAGAATCAAACAGTTAATATAAGAAATACTAGTGAAAACATTATTTTGACCTTTGACCTTGATCTTTGACCTTACCCTTTAGAATATTTATCTAAAATTTGGGCAAACCGATATCAAGGTTACCAGTAACTTGTATAGTGAAATGAAGATATTTGAGTAAACAGTAAAATAAATTGTAAAAGTTGACCTTCGACCTTGACCTTTAAGTAAGAGTATTGTTTTGTGTTCATTGATATTGCCCCCGAAAATCAAATAAGCATGCCTAATTTCATTAAAATCCATCAGTTAGTTTCATATATATTAATAGAATTGTTGACCTTGACCTTTGACCTTTATCTTGACCTTTATGATGTGTGTCCATATGTATCAATTTCCTTTCCATTTAAAGTGGAACTATCTCACCAAATTTTGTGAAGTTTGCATGAAAAGTAAAGACAATAGCATATTGACCTTTTATTTCACCTTGACCTGTGACCTTGACCTTTCATATGGAATTGTATAGTTTCTTGTATGACCTTGGCCTAGGTATTCCAAATATACATGGTAAGCATAGTGAGAATCTAACAGTTAGTATAAGAAATACTAATGAAAAACTTATTTTGACCTTTGACCTTGACCTTTGACCTTACCCTTTAGAATATTTACCTAAGATTAAATCAATACGATGTCAACGTTAGCAGTAACTTGTATAGTGAAAATGAAGACATTTGAGTAAAAACTAAATAATATGAAATATTGACCTTATTTTTAACCTTGACCTTTGACCTTAACCTTTAAGTTAAATGGAAAATTTCTTTTTGACTGACCATTGCATTGACCAAATGGTCAATTGACATGTGAAATTTGGTGAAAATCCATTGAACGGTCTAGGAGTTTCCGGACAGACAGACGGACGACGATGACGACGACGACAGACAAGCTGAATGGGTGGTGCACAGTATACGGGTGGGATCTGTGTGCGCGATACCACTCTGCTTTGCAGAGTTGATAATTTCGAGAAAAAAAAATACACCCAGGCTAGCCTAGGCTAATTTATTAATAAGTTAGGTCGGGAATGGGTTCGTTAGGGTAGATTAGTTAGGTTACGTTTCTGAGGTTGGGTTAGTTTAGGGCCTAGGCTATTTAGGTTGGGTAAGTTGTGTTACCGGTAATTTGCTTACTGCTTAGGATAGGTTAGGCTAGTTAGGTTTAGTTACGTAAGACTAGATTAGGATAGTTAATTTTGCTTATAAACATTGGCTTTTTAACCCTCTTTCATGCCCATGAATATTTCTGATGAGTGGGCACCTTTTATATACCGGTACCCATAACATATTTATAGTTGACAATAATTGAACAACGGTTGTAGTGTTTTCCTGTCTCTGATTATTGTTGTTATTCTTAAATTTAGCTTATTTTTTATTTTTGTTTTAAGCTTCATGTCATATCACCAGGTCTACATTGTGCTAGTCTTGATTTTAAACAGTGTTTTTCACATGGACTATCTTCCATCCTCCTCTTCTAAGTTTTCCAAGTAGCCTATCTAGGCTATAATGTTATTATAGGATAGCCTACCTAAACTTTTGTATTCTGAACACATTTTCCTCGTGTGTTTGTGGGTGTGTGTGTAACTCGCTCATCAACTTGTTCGTCGAGGAGAATGCATGCAATGCAAGCTAAGCTTGAAAAATCAATTGTTTTGGAATGAATGTTAGGTGTTGGAGTACCGTTGAAGTGGTTGTAGATGTAAATGTAGTCTGTACGAAGTCAATTGTGTCTTTTCTGTCCGGGAATCGAACCCTGTTCCTCTTGGTTGCCAGCCAAGCGTCTATAATATACCTTCATGGTTCATCATTCCATTTTTATGTTCAATGATTAATTACAGTTCTGCAAAGTCATGTAGAAAGTGCCTGCTTTGCTGTTTCCATATTATATTCAAGTATACTTTACACCCATCTGCATACTCAAATTTGTAAATGATTTTATACAAACCTTTAACTATATTTCGATTCCTTGGAGCTGGATGTGAATTAGAGAGTATGGAAGTGGAAGAAGAATGTGAGGAGTGCTGGGTAAGTGGTGCTGTAATATAGCTAAAACTGTTGTCAAATAATGAATGTATAAATCACTCAACTGAATTCGTTCAGCAAATTAGTTACCTCTATTGTCTCGGTGGTAGTGTGATGGTCCTTGTAACTTTGAGGCCCTGAGTTCAAATCCCCCCTGTGGAGGGAGATTACCTGATATTCTACTGTTCCTCCAATTTTTTAGATATTCTTCTAAAGGGATTAGCCAATTCAAAGGTGTGGTATGGAGGGGGGGGGGAGGATTACCGTATTGCTTGGGAAAGGGCGAGGGTTGGGAACTATAGATATATAAATATATACTGTATATTTATATATATTTGTGTTTATTGTTACATAATTATACCTCAATATAGCTTTGCATATAGCTTCAAAATGCTCCTAGAATTGCTTGCCCTTCTAGGGCCCCTGAGTGGGCAACTTTGAACCCTTTTGAGGGGCCCTATAACAAGTTTTCCCTGTAGAAATTTTAGACCCAGTCCGCCACTGATGATATGTATACGTATAACACTGGTGGTGTTAATTCATCGTGATATGGCAAAACTAAGATATTTTTCGTTGAAAAGGGAGGTTTATTACTTACATTATAGAAGGTTTTGTTGATCAAAGTTTAGCCAAAGCCGAAAAAACCTTCTATAATGTAAGTAATAAAGCTCCCTTTTCAATGTAAAATAGCTTAGTTTTGCCATATCACGATGAATTAACACCACTCGCAACATCTCTCAAGAATTTGAATATAAATGTAGTATTCAATTATGAAAACTCCGTCAAATCTACTTTGATAATTATAAAACAGCTCTAAAAATGATGCAGGTGGTGTATATTTAATTTCGTGTAAAGGATGTAATGACATTATACATAGGACAAAACTGGAAAAAGACTAGA
>JBAKBP010036907.1:0-17909 GCA_037953745.1 Lithodes maja | reverse complement strand
CATTGGGCATTCCAAGATATAGTGCTCGAGAGAGTGTTTGCTGAGAGCTCTGCAAACCCTACATTGCCTGTGCTCTTCTTCTACCTGCCAATTCAGCTGCCATGGATAACAATAGCCAAGCCTTATTCTTGCATGTACTGAGTCTACCCACCTACTCGTTGTACGTTTACCATAGGTGTATTTGGTCGTAAATGCTACTTTATTGTAGTAGTTTATAGATCGGCTGGTATTATGATGTCTAGCTCTGTCTTCATCGACTCTTTCTCCTTGTGTCTTTTTAATTATAGTTCTCATTTGTTTCAATGACAGTTAAAGAATATGATCAGGTTCTTCTTTCTCTGAGGCCTCCTTGGCAAGCTTATCTGCCCTTGCATTGCCGGGGATGCCTACATGTGAAGGAATCCAGGCAAATTTGACCCCTAGCCCCTTCTCCCTTACACATTTTATCCCCTGTCTGATATCCCCAGCGACGACCGCTCCGCCCATTTCCGAAGCGGGTTCATCTTGTACAAGGAAAGGATAGGTGGGTTGGGGGCTAGAGATAGCTTCCACGGCCACCCTGCTGTCAGATAGGATAAGAATATTCTTTCCCCTTCGAAAGATACTCCCAATTCCCATCGCTATTGCCACCAGCTCAGTTTGAGTGGAGGAGGCCCAGTCCTATAGCCTGGATAGTTCATCGTCTTCCTGAGCAACGTTGCCACCACTCATAATAGTGATGGCAGCTCCTGCCCTCCCAGTTACGGTGTTAAATTAGGGGAGGCTGCAGTCTTGACCCCCAAGTCAGCCTGTATAAGAGATAGTGTTTCTGGCATTATACCATCTTATATATAATATGGTAATATTAAGACTTGATGAAACAAATCAGATCTCTATGTGCGCGTGCGCGCGTGAGCGCAAAATGTCATAAAATTTCATTGCACTTTCGTAAAATCATCTAGTCACTCAAAATTGTTCAAATTTCCCGCAATTTTTGCATGGCATAGAGTACAAGCATCCCCTACACCGTGCCGTTTAAATTAACCCCAATTGAATAATAGAAAGTGCTGAAATAATTATATTATATTATCATCTTTGGGTTACAGCTGATTTGACTCCAAAAAGGTCAAAACTCGGACATTTTCGGCAAATCTGCATTTATTTAAACGGACAGGCCTTCCTATGTACCCCTATATACTCTATTTAGAAGGGGAATGCATTTGAGCAATAGATAAAAATATAGATGGACTCGTAAGTGCAAAAAAATTATACCAAACCACACAAATTCTTAGATTTTCAGGACTCTAAATTAATTTTGGGGCAGAGAAAACAGTTTGTCCTCCTTATCTTCCGTTTTCTATCATAGCGCGCACATAGAAGATCGAGAGTTATGGTAAACTAAACAAATTTTTTGTCAGGGGTTACCATCACTGATTTGTTTTTGAGAATAATTACCAAAATCAATTATTTTGGGGCCCCCCCAATGGGGCCCTAGGGATATCCTATGGGTGTTTATGCCCTCATATGATCATTTCTACTGCTTACAGCAGCCCTTTAGACTACAGACACAAAAACAAATTTTGTGTGGCTGAAAGAAAAAAAAACATCGTTTTTCGGGGGTCGAGGTCGAACCCCCGGCCCCGGGGGTTATGGATGCAATATGTTTTTTTGTTCCTTCCTATGCTATTTTCCTATGTTGAAAGAAGCATTATAGAACAAAAACACAATAATTAGAAATGTTGATGTCTGGGCTCAGAACAGGGTTCAGCCTCCCCTTGTGAGCTGTCACAGTATACCTGATCAGTGTTCTCATCTGTCATATCTTCTATTAGTGACATAAAGTTCGTCTTCAGAGCGTAGGACGGGATCTCAGACTTTTTTGTGTCGAGTTGAGTCACTATAATCTCAATAGTGGCCAGGGGCGGAAGGGGGACACTCAATTGCCGGTCATCTGGATGGTAGTCTGTAAGCTGGGTGGGCGGGGTGGGGTCAGTCAGTTGCCAGTCACCGATATAGTAGTCTGTAAGCTGGTAGTCAAGAATGTCAGCAGCAGTTACATGTGGCCAGTCCCTGCCTTTTAAGTCGTCTATTCTAAGTAGCTCCATTAGTGCAGTCTTATGTCGTGTTTCTCTGTCGTCTCTCAGTGTTCGTATGCCTATTATCATATTTGTTTCTTTTATTCTATCAGTGATGGATGATAGATTTAACTCATATCTAAGATTTTTTACCTTGACATTTCTTGGACATCCAAAAATAAGTCTCATGGCCCCATTTTGCAGTTTGTCAAGTTTTTCGATCTGATTAGCAGGTAGACAGGAGAGAGCAGGTGCATGGTAGTCAATTACTGATCTAATATAGGCAATGTACATGGTCCTGAGGATAGTGATGGAGGCACCCAAGCCTTTCCATGACATTACTTTAAGGGACCTTAGTCGTCTTTTACAGGTGGTCATTACATGATCAAATTCAGCATTATTACCCTGTAGTCCCCCAACATACACTACCAGATATTTATAATAGTCTACCCTCTCCAGTACATTACCATGGAGATGTAGAGGCTTGTTACGATTCCAACCTTTTGTTATGGCTTTTGTTTTGTTTGTTGATATTACCAGGCCTAATTGGTCACAACCTTCTCCTACCAAGTCTAGGGCATGTTGCTGGTCACAAGCTTCTCCTACCAAGTCTAGGGCACGTTGCATGTCCCTGTGACTATCGGCCTGGATCAAAATATCATCAGCATAACTTTCACAGATCACTCCTCTGGGAAATTTGAGTCTAACATTAATGTGCATTAATATGTTGAATAGTATTGGACTTAATACTCCCCCCTGTGGTGTACCCAGCTCAAGCTTACGTACTTCAGACTTTTTACCTTGAAAGACGGCATATTATGCACTTCTATTGCTGAGGTATTCCTTGATCCAGCCCAATAGTTTACCTTTTACACCCATTTTCGCCAACTTGCAAAGTATTACATCCCTGTTTGCTACATCAAATGCACCCTTCAAATCTAAAAATACAGTAAAGTTACACCTATGATTAGAGAGATATGATGTGATACAGGACATTGTACTTCTGCCTTTGATGTAGCCATTCAAATGCGGGCTCAATTGTGACCCTATTTTGTGCAGTAGCCTATTAAGGACAATCCTTTCAATTGTCTTGCAATAACAAGAAAGAAGTGATATAGGTCTCATGGCTGTAACAGAACCAGCCTTGGGTACAGGAATTATGACAGCCCTTTTCCATTCAGGAGGGATGACACTGTTGCAATAGCTAAAGTTAAAGAAATCCAGCAATGGATTGCCTGCAACCTCTGTCATTGCACATAGAATGGGATATGTTATCCCATCCTCCCCTGGGGCACTACTTTTGTTGTTGGATAGGGCTCTTTGGAGCTCGTAAGTGTTTATATCTTTACACGAGTCATCCTTAATGGCTATTGCTTCGTCTACTTGTTGGCGAAAATCCGGCAGGTTGGGTCCTAGCTTATTCCTAACTCTGAGAGGCAGATTACTGTAGGTGGAGGCAGAGGCCCATTCATCCCTAAGGGTTTGAGCATATTCCTGAGGGTGGGGATGTACTGCAGCTTGGTTAGTTTTCCCCCTTGCAATATTTATTTTCCTCCACACAACACTGATGGACGTATCTGTATTTGTGTGATTTAAAAAGTCTAACCAGAATTTCTCCTTTGCTTTAATTTTAGCCTGATGGGCCCTTTGACCACAGATTTTTATATTTTCAAAGTTTTCACCAGTTTTATTACCCTTCCAAATTTGTGCAGCAGTTTTTAACAAATTGGTGGTATCTTGTACCTCTTTATCATCCCTGTACCACCTTTGCCAGATTCCACCCTTCGCGTTTGAACGGTATTTGTTTCCCCTATTACTTTTGGTTTTTTTCTTGTTTGATTGCTGTTTGTTTGTTGTCTTTTTATGAGAGATTTGCTGTTCAGCATATCTTGTTAGATCTTGATAGAAAGTATTTATTGAGTTAGTCTCAGGATATGACTCAAACCACTTACTCATTCCCTCCACACATTCTTTGGTATGCTGTGGTAGGAGTTGGAGCCTCTTCCTCCCCCCATCAACCCGCCTCTTTTTAACATCTAGCTTAGTTAATAGTGCAAAGTGATCAGATAATAGTAAGTCCTGCTTGTGAACAGAACAGGTACGATATGGCTCGTTATACAGACAAACATAATCTAGCCTGCCACCTAGGACATGCGTTGACTCCGGCTGTCCTATTAGTCTTACCTCATTACAGGAGTTTATATAATTTAACCATCGTTGACCATTAACATTAGTATTATTCCTACCTTCATGCGAGGACATGGTGAGCATTTAGGTCGCCCATCAATAGAGTCTGTTCTTCATATAGCAGGTCAGGAAATTCTTGTGTATCGAGTGAGTTGCAACCTACATATATGTTGATTATATTAAGTTGGTAATCATCAAGGTATACCTTTAAAGATATACTTTCAGTGTCCCTACCAAAAGAACAATAAAACCTCTTTACAGGTATAGTCTTTTTGACATACGTAATCAAACCCCTGGCAGATGTTTCAGTACAGTTGTGTACATGGGCAATATAATTTCCAAATCTAGGGCGAAATGTTTCATTAGCCCTGGTTTCTTGGAGACATATTACATCCACGTCATGCAACATTGCAAAATGCTGAAGCTCTACAAAGCGTTGATTAATGCCATTGATATTCCAACATAACACCTTTAGGCCTGTATCACAATTTCCTGGGTTATTCATCATCCCTACCTACTGGGGTTTCTTCAACACTAGCTGGCTCTACCGAGTCTACCATACCCTCAATTACATTGGCTGTCTCTTTCATTGTTGAAACAGTAGAGAGGAGGCGCATACCATCCCCTTCTGTAAGTTTTTCTAGTTTTTCCCTTTTTGATTTAACCGTGACCTTTCTTGGCAAGGCATGGGACACATTGTTTCTTACTAATAGCTGTTCAGTTTGTTCCCCCTAACAATCTGATATTCCCCCTGCTTGCAGTTTGTAATATTACTCGCATTGTCACTATTGTTCTCCGCCTGGATATTTTTAATTTTGTTGGCTACACATGCGAGTACCATTTTCATCACCTCATTTATTTGTGCTCTCATCATCTCACCAAATTGTGCTTGGCACTCAAGTTGCTGCTGTTGCAGTTGCTGTTTTTGTTGATCTGCCACAGACCTGAGGTGAGCCAGGGTCATTTGTATGGCGTGTGTCATCTCATTGTTGTTGTTGTTGTGGTGGGGGTGGGGTGTGGGGTTTAGTGGCGGCCGGGATGTTGACACTTGTTGTTGTTGTTTTTGTCCCACGCCTGCAGCGCCCTGCACCCGCCACGTCTGCCCACACATGTGTACTGGTGGCTGTCTTGATGTCCCCGCGCTCCCTTGATTCCAGACTTCTCCCCCCACGCCGCTGTCAGTGGCTGCAGTCTCCTGGGCCAACCCTGCCCCCACAACCATGGTGGTGTTGTTGTTGCTGCCTTGTCTGTCATATTTTCGTACCTGTGGGGGGGACAAAGGAGGGACAGGGGGGGGAGAGTGAGGAGTGGGAAGAGGAGGAGGAGGAGGATGGAAGGGAGGGAGGCAAGAGGGGACGGGAGGTAGGTGTGAGAGGGAGAGAGAGGGGGAATGTGGCGGAGGTAGAGCAGTTCACTGTATGACCAGCTGACCGGGGTGAGGGGGTAACGGTGAGGGAAGAGCGGGGGGCGGTGTGATCAGCTGACGACCTGTTGTTTGAGCTCCTAGTTGAGGGGCGTTTGTTGCAGAGAAGCGAGTGTGCATTATGTTGACCATTGCAGTTGGCGCACCTTGGAGAGACACTTAAACCTTCTTCTATTTGTTTGCCACAAACGGATGACTCATGTTGCCCTGCGCAGAACCTGCACCTGTGAAGTTCCTTGCAGCTAAAAATGTTGTGTCCCCATCTGCTGCAACGTAGACAGAAGGCAGGTGGTTCGTTATAGGTGGCTATGGGGTTGGGAGGAAGGATAGCTATAAATTGATGCCTGTCTGGTATCACCCTTTTCCACAAGGCAAGCACTTGCTCACTCTCTTCCCCTCGTATTGTGTGTCTCTTTGCCCACACCACTTGAGAATGTTGCTGTACTGCTTCAAGGGAGGCGGGGAGAGGGTATCGTTTTAGAATGACCTTAGTCTTGACTTCATCCGGGCTAGGTGGTACTAGCTTCACTCCCTTATACCCCTGTGTAGTGAGAAACTTGAGGGTTGCATTCCCTACACTTCGTATGAACGGCCTATTATAGCCCTTGGCAAATGATACTTTCAGGTCTGGATGGGATACTGACAGCGATAAGGCCCAGTTGAAGAAGTTTGTCTCGTTCATTGTGTTATCTTTAGGCAGGTAAAGAGGCACTGACTCCGATACGGTTGACGGTTCCTGCTGGTCACGTTCTCGATGTACAATTTGAGCTCGCTCATTCGCCTCCCCCTTTTCGTTCCTCTTGTTATTCTTCTTCTTAGAATCGACCACGACATACCCGTCATCTGGTTCTCCTCCTTCTCCTCTTTCTCTTCCTCTTCCTCTCGTTACTCGGTGCTGTTGTCCATCACGTCGTTGGTGTCATGGTGTGTTGGTCAAGATCTTTATCATTGTTAGTGGTTTCCTCCATTGTGTTATCCTTTCCGTTCACTTCGCCTGCATTCACGTTCACTTTCACGTTGACGGCATGGGGGGTGGTTGGGGTGGAGGAGATTAGACGATGTGAAGAAAATAACAGAAAATAATACATACATTTATTTTCCCACGGACACTTGGGTGAGGGGATGTAGGGGAGGATGGGGGGTTTACGAGTGGTCAGTTTTTGTGGTCAAGAAAGGAGGAGGGGATGGGAGGTGAGACGGCGTTCCTTTCCCTCTCTCAGCCTTGCTTGACTCCTCCTGAAGGGATCTTAGCAGTTTTCCTCTCGAGTTGCTAATAATTCCTAGGCTAATCTGTGTGTACACTCGAAATCACCCTTCACTGTGACACGACACTTTGTTATGATCTCAGAAATTATTTGATATCCGGTAGATCACCAATAGCCCGGGCTATTGACGAAATAACCCGGACAGCATGTCGTGGCACCCACCCCTCACCGGGTCCTTTTTAATACTCGAGAGAGAGAGAGAGAGAGAGAGAGGGGGGGGGGGGGTAGGGAGAGGGAGGAGGGGATATAGGTGTATATAGTGGACAGTTTTATGCTTTTCTTTATCTTGACATAACATGACAAAGATGGGAAGGTGAGACAATCTATTTGTTATTAATTTCACCACAACACCAAACACCTCCAATTAAATTAATGAAAGCATTTATGTAATCCACCAGGATTCGAACCCGGGTTATCACACACAGATTTGTAGACACCTTAACCATTACACCACCAAGACGGTTAAAGGTTTATGCACACGCCTACGACTTATTATCTATTATCGAATACTGGATATTAATCTAATCATGTTCATATTCCCACCGCACTATGGTAGCCTAATGTTCGATATTTTTTATCACTTTAATCAAAATGATTACGTGTCTCGTATTCCATGACATTGCGAAGACCTATTTCTATTTTATATGGAATAACTATTACAAGTGCAAATCCACCTCACAAACCCGGTCACAATCAAGATTCGAACCTTCTACATTACAATCGGAAAAAAGCAGTGAACAGAGAAGGTAGGCGAATTCCTTTGTCAATTGACCACTTGCGAGTTTCAGGCTATAAGGAAGTTGGAGCCATAAATATTGATGTAAAATAGGTATACAATAATAATGTAGGTTTTTGATGGATACAAAGTTTGTTGAATTGGGTTTTATGTATTTATGAATGTACTATGACCATGTTTTAGCTGCAGTCTACAGCTCCAACTTCCTTATAGAACGAAACTCGCAACTGGTCAATTGAGATTTTCATTACACCACTGTGGATAAAAACAATAGTCAAAGGCTATAAGGAAGTTAGAGCTGTAAACATTGATATACAACAGGAAATACAATACTAATGTAGGTTTCTGATGGAAAGCAAATCAGATTAATTTGGTTTTAGGCATTTGTAAATGTACTACGACCGTATTATAGTTGTTAATTATGCTAAATACCAATACCTATATCTTACTTCCTTAACCTTTCAGTGCCGGTGCCGTCCTTTTAACTTAATTCTGGCAACTATTAGACGATGCATGTCAGAATAAAATACAGCTAGAATATAATTAAAGAGACATAGTCGGTACTATAGGGGGTTGTAGCCTAAAACTCGCTAGTGGCCAAGTCTAGACAACAAGCAAAGTTCGTATCAGTCAGTTTTCTAAATTATAGGACGTACTACCACACCCACTAAATGTCCGCCACGGCCGTGATCGAACCCAGGTCAAGCAGATTTACACTTGAGCGTGTTCTCCACTCGACCGCCGCAGCTCTTGGTCTCGGAGAATATAGTGAAGAAAAGTGCTAAAAGGAAGAAGGAAGTAGAGGAGTAAAAAGTGACAGACTGACGTGCTATTTAAAAAAGAAAAACAAAATATATTAATCAGTTATCCCCTTCTGTACCGGCGACGTCTTTTTCAATATAATTGGGCAATTATTAGACGATTTTATTGAGCTTAGACAGGACGTATACCAACAAAAAGGCTACTGGCTACCTCAGTTAATCTATTTAGTTACCATATTATATCCTTCTTAAGCTTCCTAAATTCTAAATATAGCTAAATCAACTAACATTTATCACAGGTTCTAAAAAGATTTAATGTTGAACCTTGTAGGCCCATAAGTCAACATTTATTAACTTAGACTGCATAACTATTATACTGTATATACTTTTAAACTTATATAGTAAACACAGCATCTTTAGTTTTCTCATTTACAGCAAATGTCAGAAGCTCGTCTATTGGGAGAGGTTATATAAATGGAGGGTGCACCAGGGTAATTACTGCACACACACACACACACACACACACACACACACACACACACACACACACACACACACACACACACACTGCAACTTTACTGCCGGGCGCTAAGCAACTTTGGTACAAATAAGTTAAGAGGAAATTTAGTACAGAAGATTTATTCATTTTATATTTATTTGTTTGTGACAGTTCTGAATTATGTCAGCAAATGAAACAATATTATTTCTTCCACGGGAATATGAGGCTGACAAGGTGGTCACTCATGCTTCAGGAGTATAATCTGGACATACGCCATATTGCCGGTTCTGATAACGTGATAGCGGATTGTCTATCAAGGGTGGATGATGTTGGTTAGACTGCCACAGGATTGAGGGTTGAGTGTGGAGGAAAATAGACTGTCACTGTAGTTCAGCCGAAAAAAATAAATTAAAAAAGCAAAAACCTTATAAAAACTCTTTATTTTTTATAACGTGTAGAATTTTGTATAAGATGTTGTAGCAGTACCTAAGTTGAATGTTTTCGCTTATTGTCGCTAAGTTAGTTGAACTTGCTCGGTGGAGCGCAACAGTCTTTATTTTTGTTATATACTGTATAGTGCCTTGTGTGCAACAGTGTGTGGTACTATGAGAAGCTTTCTGTTAGATATGAAGAACTTAGTCGAGGGTCTTATATCTTGGGGGAGGTGTGACGCTTCTGCATAGTAGCCACGTGCGGGCATGCGCGCGCGTCGGCTACCCAGCCGTTTAGAAACCGGCTGGCGGCAGCCGGCCAGCCGGCTTTTCCTTAGTATAATCCTACGACAATGTAACTAATGTCTGGGATATTCTTATGTTGTTTCACAGCTTGTAGCTGCCCTTATTCTTAACCAACGCATCTTAGTATATTTTATTCTCGATAGCTGATTGTTTCATTATAATATATAAGATGTAAGTTTGGTGAGAGTGGGAGGAGACGAGCGGGAGAGAGAGACCGGCTGGGGGACGTTGCTTCGCGCGGAGAGTCTAGCTTGGGACGAGCCTGATGTGCCACATGCATTTGTTCGCAAGCAACGTTAGGCTTAGTTTCGACTCACGCACGGGGTAGACGATTTTGACCCGGCAACTGTGTTGAGTGTTGCCAAGCCTGGGATGTATTCTGCATGCCTAGGGCGGGGTCCAGACAGATTCAAGACTCAGAGCTCACCTCACTGTCGTACCCTTCGGACCCCCTTGATATCTATCCCTCTCAACCCCACTTAGAAACTTTCTCTCTTACTTTGTATACCTTCCTTCCACTACTTCACCAATCTATTTAATTATCCCATCCCCTTGATAGACCTTATATCTATTATTGTATTAACGACGAGCTCTCAGATAACTAGATAGGATTTTGGGCCTTATGCAGAGATGTAATTGTTAATGAGACCTAGGAAGCTTTTTTGTTGTCTCATATTTGGTGGTTTCATGCTTGCTAGTGTTCTTGTGTCAGGTTAGCAGGGGCTAGACCGGAGGGGAGGCTTTTTGCGATCCTTTAAGTAAAGTCTGCTGGTGCGAGTCCTGTGGACCCGCACGACTTTACTAGGATACCCGTGGGAGTCTGGGGGCATTTTCTTGTCTGTGTCCCTGTGTGTCTAGTGTTGTGTTGTGTGAGGGCCCTTGCCTAGTCCACTCAGCACTGCGCTAGCACGTCTTGCTTTTGTTTTAGGGTCGCCAGGAGAGAGTCAGATACTTGGGATCTGAGTCTCTCAAGAGAGCACCCTTTCAATTAGAGTAATTTGGCGCACAGACCTGGGAACGTCCCTAGGCTAGAGCAGGTGGCTCAGCACGGGTATCCGAAGCCTATATCCTTCCGGCTAGACCTCTGCCGCCTGGCAGATTAACAGCTAGGGGTTTATTATTTCTGTATGCTTGTTATTGTGCCACAGTTTACCGTTTTTGTGAGCATTGTGAGTCAGGGTGTGGCTTAGAGACTCTGTCCGAGCAGGCTTGCCTGACTAAGAGTGAGAAGCACACCTGTATGTGGTTATGTTGCAAGTTGCTGCCTTTATTTAATTATACCTATGCCATTATGCACTGTAGGTCCTATCACTAGTATTTATTCCTGCTTATGAGTTGAGAGTTCTCTAAATCCGTAACGTACTTTCTTTGCTAAGCATCAGATCCTACAGTAGCCGCATGCAGTTTAGAACCCCGCATCTTGTCTACCGGTACGATGTTTTGAGGACTGTTTGCTTTCACCTTCTTTCACGCAGGGGTGATTAGTTGTATTAATTAACGTAACGTTAAATGTACTTTCTTCTAGTTTGTTATTAAATTGTTTCTGCAATTTAATTCCGTTATCTATCTTTTCCTTGAAGCTTTAAGTCAACTTAATTGTGTGATCTTTTATATAGCCTGCTTGACTATCAGCAGTCTATAGTGCGTGCACCCTGTAACCGAGTCATAGGATACCTTGTTGTCCAGGCAGGACTCTTGACGGTTTAGGGTGGTTTGTTGCCTGGGTTTATAGATAAGGGTTGGACCTAGCGTTTTTCCGTTGTTGCTTGTTGCCGCATACCTACTATGGATTTCAAAGGCAGCGTCACACTGTTTTTCGCAAATATCTCTCAAATGAATTGTTGTATCAGTATTGTGACGCACCCAGTGCGTGGCAACGCAACCTGATTGTACTCCTTGGTACTCCACTGTACCGCCACTGTGCGGTACCTCTGTACCGCTGTACCGTGCTGGCTGCCTATATTGAGTGTGACAACGTATAACTATGTTCTTAGTATCTCTGCAAAGGTCTCGTCATGTGCTAACCAGTGGTGGGTTTTGTTTTAAGCCATGTCGAGACCTTCCATTTAATATGTAGTATCAATAGAGAAGTTGATAGATAAGACAATGGGAGTTCAGAGAGAGAGAGTGAGTTGGGCTTCAGAGCGAGAGGGTAGCAATGCGCCACGCTGCCGGGGGGGTGGTTGCCAGACGTATGGACCGGTTGGCAGCCTTGCGCTTATAGCTAGGCGCGACAGGGTTGGTAGTCCATTGCCGCCTGCCTATGCTGCCTGGGCTGCCCATGTTGTCGTACTGCACATTGCCTGGAGGCTCGCTGTGTGTTCCATGATTAGGTTGCCTAGAACCTTTGAGATTCTAACATCCCTTGCCCTCTCTCCCAACTTCTCACGGTTGCACTCTTTCTCTCTGACGACATTACTCTCATTTCATTCTTCTCTCTATTTAAATGCATAACCTTCCCTTGAGGTCCTAAAGGAGTTTCAGCACTCACCTCTCGTATTACTCTTAGGACAAGCATATATTTACATGTATTAGATTTAAGGGGTTAATGTGAACAGCGATCTTCTTGATGAGGATAGTTGGTGAACGTTCTACATGTTCACGAGTTATATGCCCAGCTCATCATCCAATTTGTGACTAGACTAGTGCCATGTGTAAGAGCCCGACCATGCCCAGGAGTTGTCTGTAGAGGGGCGAGGACTTAGCCTTGATTTGCCTACCGAGCCAGGAGCGAGTGTAGTACCAGAGACTACAGCTCGCTCGTAGTGCCGGTATAGTAGAGTAACGTAATTTATCTGTCCTTGTGTTCTCTGCAGTCTTTTCCTGGGTTCTCGCTTTCGGTGCTGGGACTCGTTGTTCCTGTGACTTGGCCTGCTAGCTAGAACACATGGGGATGATGAGTGGGTTATATCTTTATTTTACTATGCATTGCAGCTCTCTTTAAGTTTATGTATGTAACACTTTACAATACACATTACTCACACACAAGACAACACTATTAATACTTTCATGTATCAATTAACTGAACTGTCGTTTTGCTGCTGTGTCCGGAGTTCTGTTGCGTAGGGCGCATACGGACTCAGAGGGGAGACAGAGTGAGAGAAGCGAAGTAGCCTATGCGGTAGTAGGCTACCGGCGCAGTACTGTTGCCTGCAACCTTTTAGTTATTCCAAGTATAGATTCATTATTATAATAAGTGACTACTATTTATGTTCCTTCCATGTGTATTATTAGGTATCTACTGGATCATGAACATCTTGTATGCTACATGCTAGTGCATGTTAGTAGGGAACAGTTATTCTAGTGCACGCGCTTTCAAGTAGGCGTGTACATTTGTCATTTAGCATTTCACTGTCATACCTTTAGCCTGCTTCTATTCTACATTATTAGAGGCTTAATATTAACGTAGTTTCTTGAGTATTGCATTTCTTTAGTAATAACGTAACCTATAAATGTCTGAGGGAGTTTAGCCTCATAGCCTACCCCTGTTGTACACTTTCGCCGAGTTAAGGTACCTCGTTACCGTAGACGATAACTCTGTAGGGCGTTGGTGCTTTTGTTGTCTGGAGCATATAGTATTTGGGACTGGAATCGAGCGTGTCGTTGTCACATAAGCCATTTCTGTCCTACGATCAAGAATCCCGAATATGTATTGCCGATCCAGCCGTAACAAAATGGCGACCTTGCACAAGATTCAGTAGTATCCTATCACATGTTTTTTGGAGAACTATTCTATGCTACCTAGTAGAGCTGGCTAGAATTTTCTTGCATATTGGAGGAATTTTTATTGTGTCATTATTGTATTGGTGGACTTGCAGATTGTTTCGTTAGGGGTGTCTAGAGTAGAGTCATTCAAGCATCTTTAACATTTTGTGAGTCGAGACTGCAATTAGTAATAAGCACTTCTTTTTTTTATGAACAGCAATTGTATAACCAGCACTATGTCTAATGACTCATCATTTACGGGGGAGGATAACACGGTACAGCCTAGTGACCAGCAAGTACAACAGATATTTAGGGAGGGGAGTGTTATAAGTGGAGAGAGGGATGCCCGGGCATTTTTGCAGACACCTTTGACCGAACAGCGCCTGCAGGCTATTGATTGTTACGGTCTTCGCTGTTTAGCCACGGTTTTGGGGCGGGACTGTCCTGACAGTTGGCCCAAGAAGAATTTGGTGGCATGTTTGTTGGGTGATGGCGATGGGGCGGTGGGTGGAGTGGGGTCTTGGGGGGTTCCCTCCAAGCCTCCATTCCACTCTACCCCTGAGCTGGGCCCTCAGCCAGCGAGTCTTAGCACGATGCAGCAGGAGGGTTCTCAATGGCAAGCTGGCTTACCCGTAAACACGTCTCGGTGTGGATCCCCCATTTTGTGCTCTCCCCCCCCAGGCCTGTCTCCTGAGATGTTATTTCAGCTAGAACTAGCTAAGCTTAAGTTGCAAGAGAGTCAACAGGCTAGTATAGAACGGATTAAGCTGCAGGAGACTCAGATACAACAGGCTAGTATAGAACGCATAGAGGTTGCTAGAATCCAAGCCAATCAGGATGCAACCAGGTACCAGGCTGAAATGGATGTCGAGAAGTCTAGAGTAGAGACCACGGGGCGTCATCTCGGTGGTGGGCACTGGGTTACAGACTCACTTTCGCATTTAATTAAGTTAGTACCCGCATTTGATGAGACAGCAGTGACTGAGTTTTTTGCTCGTTTCGAAAAGAAGTGTCGTGAGTATGACTGGCCGGAGGTTAAATGGGCAGCATTAGTTTCATCACGTCTAGTGGGTAAGGGGTTGAAAGCCTACGATGCACTGTCACTGGACGAGAGTGTAGTGTATGGACTGGTGAAGGAGGCTGTGCTCCGGGCCTACGAACTGCAACCCGAAACTTATAGATTGAAGTTCCGTGGCGTGAATAAGAAGAGCGACGTCAGTTTTATGGAGCACGCACGGGACTTAACAGATGCAGGTAATAACTGGTTTCGGTCCGAGCACGCAGAGTCGGCTGAGGGAATTAAGCAACTTTTCTATCTGGAACAGTTTTACAAATGTACTGGAACCGATCTAACGCTGAACATTAAGGAAAAATGTCCCAAGACAGTAGAGGAGGCTGCCAAGATGGCAGACCTCAGATTATCATTGATTCGTGGTTGCGATGCCGCTCAGAGGGCTGAGTCAGGGCAGAAGGGGCGCTATACCCCACCCACCAGAGTTTTCGATAATAACAAATCCTATGACACACATAACCACACTAAAAGCATTGCACTTAATAACACCTACAAACACAAGCCTCTCCCGTTTACTAAAGGTCAGGCCCCTTCTTCGCCCGCACAAGGGAAGAAGCCCATTGGGGATGTGAAATGTTACAAATGTCAGAAGCTAGGCCATTATTCACGTGAGTGCCCTAGTAACACTCCCGCTAAGCCGGTGTCATTGGTTCACAGTATCGGTGTGTCTCTGAAGGCTGCAGCAACTGCCCGGGGTAGGTTGTCAGCAGCTGAGGCACACGCGGTAAAGAAGCGTACGGAAGGCTCGACACCTGTCCGGGACACTTTCTGTAGCCATCGGGGGCACGGGTTTGTGAGCTGGGGGAGTGAACTATGGAGGGTTGACTTGCTGAGGGATACGGGGGCTTCGCAAACTTTGTTGAGGAACTTCACAGGGAAACCGATAAATGCGGCCAGAGTTGTTGTGGTGCAGGGTATAAATGCTACGAGGTCATACCCACTTGTGAGGTTGGAGTTGAGAGTGGGAGAGGTGTGCAGGGAGCTGGATGTAGGGATCGTTGAGTGTTTGCCAGTTGAGGGCGTCGACCTTCTTCTCGGCAACGACTTTGCGGTGCCCACTTCCGGGACTCCACCCTTAGTCGTTGCCGAGAGGGCGGCCGACGTGGATGGTGAGAATCGGGAATGGGTTGGGAGGTGCCAACAGGATGAGATGGCCTGTGTGGTAACCCGATTTCGCTCTGCGGCTCCTGCACAGCCTAGCACTCAACCTCGGGGACAGTGGAGGAAGGATCAGGAGAAGGTTGCTAAGGGCAGTAAAAGGGACATTGATTCTGCTGCACTTCTCGGTGATTCGGTACTTGGACATATAATAAACACGGGAGTTGATTCTGGCCCAGATATGGTGTGTAACAAGGCAGAGTTGGGTAAGACTTCGCGTGAGGCAAGAGCTGTAGCGAGAGCCACTAAGGCAGTAGAGCCTACTAGCCGGGGTAATGTCTTATTACAAAACCATCTTGATGCATTGACGCCCAGGGACATTAGTGAGCAGCAGCTGCAAGACGCTAGCCTAGCTCGTTATAGCAATGGTGCCATAGAGTTGGAGGAAGATGGGGATGCGAAGCCGGGAGATTTCTTTAGGCTCAACAGGATATTGTACCGCAGATTTCTAGACCCCAAATCGAAGTGGGAGGGCGGTGCGAGGGTAGTAGACCAGGTGGTTGTTCCAAATAAGTATAGAGAGTCCTTATTGTGTCTGGCGCATGATGTGCCGGTGGCGGGTCATTTGGGGGTAACAAAAACATTGGCGGCATTGGGCAGGTTTTTCTGGTGGCCTGGGGTCAAGGCTGATGTCTGTGCATGGGTGGCTGGGTGTGCGACCTGCCAGACAACGGGGAAGCCTAACCAGACAATCCCGAAGGCACCTTTGTTTCCCATACCTGTCACCGGGCCTCCGTTCAGCAAAGTTGTAGTAGATTTGGTTGGCCCTTTCCCGCCTACTAGTAGTGGCAATAAATTCCTGTTGACAATCATGGATGTGGCTACGAGATACCCGGACGCATACCCCATGAGAAACGGCTCGGCAAAGGCAGTTGTTAAAAACTTATTATTGTTCTGTTCCCGTTATGGATTTCCACGTGAGGTGCAGTCAGACCAGGGGAGCAATTTTACATCCAAATTGTTCAAGCAAACCCTTCAGTTGCACGGTATATGTTCTGTAGTGTCGTCAGCCTACCATCCCGAGAGTCAGGGAGTCTTGGAGCGGTGGCACTCGACCCTGAAGAGTATGCTACGCTGTTACTGTGCAGAACATGACACTGATTGGGATTTGGGTCTGCCGTATGTTCTGTTCGCTGCACGTGAAGTCCCAGGAGAGAGCCTGGGGTTCAGTCCAAATCAACTAGTCTTTGGCCATAATGTGAGAGGACCTTTAAGTATGGTGAAAGAGATCTGGGAGGGCGAAGAGAAGCCGGGGTCTGTACTTAAATATATCCTTGAGAGCCGGGAGAGACTTATAGGTTGCATGGCAGCGGCAGGTAATAACTTGGTTAATGCACAGGCGGTCATGAAGCACCAGTATGACGCCAAGGTGAAGCTTCGGGAGTTTTCGGTGGGTCAGGAGGTAATGTTGCTTTTACCTTTGCCTGGACACCCCCTTTCTGCCAAGTTTATTGGGCCGTATGTGGTGGCTAAGAAACTGTCCGACCTTGATTATCTCGTTGCAACACCTGACCGTAGAAAAAAACATCAGTTATGTCATGTTAACCTCATGAAAGAGTATGTGAGACGCCCCTCAGAGCCTCTCACTGTCCCTGTGCTGGCCTGCAGCGGCCAGGGTGGAGAAGGAGGTGGGGACAGTCATGCTGCTGAGGAGGATAGCTGGGACTGTGTCATTTCCGCGGAACAGTGGGCGGGGAATACTGAACAAGAGGCTAGGCAAGCTGTAAGTCACCTGCCTGAGCACCAGGGTGCTGCTGTCCTAGGCCTGTTCAGGTCATACCCCTCTGTTTTCGCCGAACACCCAGGTCTCACTACTCAGGTAACGCACGACGTGGACGTCGGTGATAATGTGCCCTTCAAGTCAGTGCCCTACCGTGTGCCCCCGGTAAAGTTGCCAGCTTTACGGGAGGAGTTAAAGTACATGGTTGAGAGAGGGATGATCACTGAAGGTTATGTGAAGTGGACATCACCCGTCACGTTGCAGCCAAAACCTGACGGCAAGGTGCGGTTCTGCATAGATTTTCGTAGGCTAAATGGCTTGACCACTACCAACCCTTACCCTTTGCCTCAAGTTGACGACAGCGTGGACAAGATAGGGAATGCAAAGTACCTTACTAAAATTGATCTTGTAAAAGGCTACTGGCAAGTACCCCTGTCGGACCGAGCTAAGCAAGTTTGTGGTTTTGTGGTAGATGGCAAGACCTACCAATGTAACGTAATGCCTTATGGGCTTAAGAACGCACCTGCCACGTTTCAGAACCTGATGAACGATATTTGTGACGAAATCCCTAACTGCACGGTCTACCTTGATG
>JBAKBP010036906.1:0-17911 GCA_037953745.1 Lithodes maja | reverse complement strand
CTGGCTATTACTAGACGATTTTATTAACCCCTTCCGTACCGGTGACGTCTTTATATTATTTTCCTTACTATATTTAGACTATTTTAAGCAGTTTAAGAAGGATCTGTGGTAGTAGAAAGGGGTAGATATTTCGAAGCCTGTTAATTGCTGGAGGCCCCTTTGAAACTGAATGCAATCGTCTAACAGTAGCCAGCATAAAGTTAAAGGACGGCGCGGTACAGAAGGGGTTAAGGGGAGATTTCCACTTGAGGATTTTTTTCTTGACCCCTTTCTCTCTCATGTTTAGCCCCATTGCATTTGATATTTTAAGACGTTCGCCCCATTAGTTTGATGATTTTAAGAACTTTCAACCCATTTCTGTCAATTTTAAGACCTTTCGTGCAATTTAGGTGTCGATTTTATCCTGGCGAGCGATAGCGAGCCTGTAATTTAAGAGGAACCGGCTTTCAGCCGGGAAATTTTTCTGCCGAAAAATTTACAAATTTATCTTGAAAGGGGGTCAAGGGGGTGTAATCTTAAGCTTGATGGATATCTAGAGACCAAACTAAAAACCTCCCCTTAAGCAAAGGAGAGCTCTCCATGAGTCAAAAGGTTAATCGAGATCGACTTTACCCCTCTGATTGCTAGAGGAAGAGGTCTTGCTTAAGCTGTATATAAATTCGTCTAATAATAACCAGAAGAAACTGCGAAAGCGCGTCATCCACCTCAAAGGGTTAATATGCTTAACCCCTTCAGTACCGGCGATGTCTATTTCATTTTATTCTGGCTACCATTAGACGATGTTATTCAGTTTAAAAAGGACCTCCAGCCATTAACAGGCTTGGCACACTCTCTCTTAACCTTATTTACGATCACAAAGCCTTCTTAAACTGCACAGAAACGTCTAAATATAGTAAGAATAAAAGTATAAAAACGTCACCGGTATAGAAGGGGATGACATTATTTGCATTACGGATATTAAACAATATGTTGACCCCTTGCGATAACGCAATCGCTCGCCAGGAAAAATCGACACCTGAATGGCACGAAAGATCTTACTATTGATAAAGAAATAGGGCGAAAGGTCTTAAAATCGCCTAACTAATGGGTTGAACGTCTTAAGGGGAGATCTCCACTTGAGGGATTTTTTTCTTGGCCCCTTTCACCCTCATGTTTAGCCCCATTGCTTTTGATATTATAAAACGTTCGCCCCATTAGTTTAACGATTTTAAGAACTTTCACCCCATATTAAGACCTTTCGTGCCATTCAGGTGTCGATTTTATCCTGGCGAGCGATAGCAAGCCTGTAATTTAAGAGGAACCGGCCTTCGGCCGGGAAATTTTTCTACCGAAAAATGTACAAATTTATCTTGAAAGGGACTCAACGGGGTATAATTTTAAGCTTGATGGAGGTCTAGGGAACAAAGTAAATACCTCCCCTTAACAATCTGAACACTAAATGGACTAAGCATGAGGAAGAAGGGAGTCCAGAAAACAAACAAACCTCCCTTTAACCCTTTCAGTACCGGTGCCCTCCTTTTGATCTTAGCCTGGCTACCATTAGACGATTTTATTCAGTTTAAAAAGGGCCTCCAGCCATTAACAGGCTTGGCACTATCTCAATTAACCCCTTTCGACTACCACAGATCCTTCCTAAACCGCACAAAATCGTCGATAAATAAAACATAGCACACGTCGCTGGTACACGAAGGGTTAAGGGGATATTTCCACTTGAGGAATTGTTTTCTGGACCCCTTTCTCCCTCATGATTAGCCCACTGTTTTTGTGATTTTAAGATGTTCGCCCCATTAGTTTGGCGATTATAAGAACTTTCACCCCATTTCTGTCAATGTTAAGACCTTTCGTGTCATTTAGGTGTCTATTGTTTCCTGGCGAGCGATAGCGAGCCTGCATTTAAAAGAGGAACCGACCATGGGCCGGGACATTTTTCTACCGACAAATGTACATATTTATCTTGAAAGGGGGTCTAGGGGGGTGTAATTTTGAAGCTTGGTGAAGGTCTAGCGAGGAAGCTAAACAATAAATTATTATATTAATAAACTCCAAAACAATAACTACTGTCCCCTATCACACGAGCGCTTTTTCCCTCAACATTTATTCTCAACACTGGTCTGGCAGCTTATGAGGTCAACAGTTAACACATTTCGGTTACCTAAATTCATCTACCATCAGTCTAGTTTTTCCGATACCAGTGCAAAATATTCCAGAAATGTTGCCAGAAAAATGTTGATCACAGAATGTTGCCTATAAAAGCTCTCGTGTGATACCGGCTTCTGTGGATCATAGAGGACAAACTCAACACGTCATACTTGCAACATAATAATAAGTGTTGCATGGTACGTTGCATATTCGTGTCACCGAGAACTCAGTGGGGGATCGCTCGCTGTACTCCTTTGAACACGGTCTGGGGGGTTTTATTATGATATTTTGTGTAATTAATATTAAGGGGTTTGATGCCTTTGCCATTGTTAAGCCATGTACTTTAAATAAATAAATACAAAAATATATATAAAAAAGACGGCACCCACCCAGACCCCCTTCAAGCTAAATATGTACATTTTTCGGTAGAACACATTTCTCAGCCAAAGGCCAGTCTCGCCCAGTGTTCCCTTGCAGTTTGAGAAGGATCTGCGATAGTGTTAAAGGTAAAACTCAATTGTATACACGATCAAAAAGAGATTACGTAGAGGTTGTTGAAGTCCCGCCCCCCCAGTGTTCCCTTGCAAGAGATGATGATGATGATGATGATGATGATGTTGTTGATGATGATGATGATGATGTTGATGATGATGATGATGTTGATGATGATGATGATGATGATGATGTTGATGATGATGATGATGGTGTTGATGATGATGATGATGATGGTGTTGATGATGATGATGTTGATGATGATGATGATGATGATGATGGTGTTGATGATGATGGTGATGATGATGTTGATGATGATGATGTTGTTGATGATGATGATGATGGTGTTGATGATGATGATGATGATGGTGTTGATGATGATGTTGATGATGTTGATGATGATGATGTTGATGATGATGGTGATGATGATGATGATGCAAGCACCATACCGAGTGACTGACAACTTAAGGGAGCCCATCTAGCTTTTTTTCTCTTTCTCTCCCTCTCTCTTTGGCTTGTATCCATTCGGCCCCATTCAGCCTTCTGTTTTAAGACGTTTACCCCCATCCAGATGTCAATATTTTCCTGGCGAGCGGTAGCGAGCCAACATATATTTATTTTTGTTTTACAGCAAGCTAAATTTGTAAATTTTTCGATAGAAAAATTTCTCCGGCGAAGCAGGATTTCTCCATACAATGCTGGCTCGCTATCGCTCGCCAGGAAGAAATCGACACCTGAATGGGGATAAACGTCTTGAAACAGTTGGCTGAATGGGGCCAAATGAAAACAAGTCAGAGAAAGAGAGAAAAGGAGAGAAAGATAAACAAAAAAAGCAGGTGACCCCCCCTTCAGATAAACTACAATCCCCCCCACCCCACCTCACTCACGCCAGAACATACAGTAAGTCAACGCCAAGATACACCACTGATTTATTTCGTCATTTTTGTATTTTTCTGAATCACTAACAAACATTAACCCCTTCTGTACCGGCGACGTCTTTTTAACTTTATTCTGGCTACTATTAGACGATGTTTCAGTTTAAAAAAAAGGGGGTCTTTAGTAGGTAACAGGCTTCGAACTCTCCCACTTGACCCTTTCTGACGACCATAGATCCTTCTTAAGCTGCACAAAATCGTCTAGGTATATAATTATAATATAGAAACAATAAAATAAAAACGTCGCCGGTACAGTATGAGGGGTCAAGAACGAAAAAAAAAAAAAAAAAAAAAAAAAAAAAAAAAACTTTCTCGGCTTATCTGGTCTAGAACTTATTAATTTGCCCGAATATTATTATCCTAATTGATAGGTGCCAGAAAAAGTTTTACTATGTCTTAAGGGGAAATTTCCACTTGAGGGACTTTTTTCTTGACCCCTTTCTCCCTCATGTCTAGCCCCATTGCTTTTGAGATTTTAAGACGTTCGCCCCATTAGTTTGGCGATTTTAAGAACTTACGCCCCATTTATGTCACTTTTAAGACCTTTCGTGCCATTTAGGTGTCCATTTTTTCCTGGCGAGCGATAGCGAGCCTGTAATTTAAGAGGAATCGGCCTTCGGCCGGGACATTTTTCTACCGAAAAATTTACTGTACACATTTATCTTGAAATGGGGTCAAGGGGGTGCAATTTCAAGCTTGATGGAAGGCTAAGCAACACACTAAAAACCTCCCCTTAATCTTGTTAGAGTCTTCGTCAGTAAGTACAGTCACGAGCATAAATACTGCGACACCAACCAGATAACATCTACTCCTTCATCACGAGAGCTTTATACTAAGCTGAATATAATCGTCGGACAGTAGCTAGAATGATATATAACAATCATAGTGAACTTGAATAACACGTTTAGCAATAACTTTCAAAACGAAGGGGCGAATAATTATTATCTGGTTGGTGTCGCAGTATTTATGCTCGTGACTGTACATCCTCAATGCGAGGTATTTTCTGGGTTGGTATAGTAATGCTGGACCTTTAATTACAACGTCAATTATATTCACAGGGTTCAGACTGCTTGGCGACCACCCGTAGACCTCGGTGATGGATGCCAAGGTTGGGCAATATCATATGAGGGTCTGTCCACACTCCGGCCCAACAACACTCACTTTGCTGTACGCTCGCGCTAATAAGTCATGTCCCAGCTGTTATTACGTTTGACTTGCTCTGTGCTGTATTAATGTCTGTCAGATGTTGAATAGGGTGGGTAAGTGTAGGAACATGTTTGAATATTTCACTCGAAATGAAGAAATGAAGCTTAGATATTGCTGATACCAATTATTATTGATCAAACACTTGGTGCCGAGACATCACTTATTAGCGCGACTGTACAGCTCGGTATTATTCGCACTCACTATACCCGGTGTCAGCTAACTTGGCAATCATTCTGATCCATAGCTTCTTTATATCTCAGAAACGGCAAAACAGGCTGTAATTTCAACCATTTATACCTGGTGTCAGCTAACTTGGCAATAATTCTGATCCATAGCTTCTTTATATCTCAGAAACGGCTTTATGCAAACAGTCTGTAATTTCGCACTCACTATACCCGGCGTCAGCTAACTTGGCAATAATTCTGATCCACATAGTTTCTATATATCTCAGAAACGGCGAAACGGGCTGTAATTTCAAACCTCTATTTATTTGTCTACCCTCACAAAATAATATAAATACCAGCTCCACTGTCTTCGTTATTATAAATACCAGCTCCACTGTCTTCGTTATTATAAATACCAGCTCCACTGTCTTCGTTATTATAAATACCAGCTCCACTGTCTTCGTTATTATAAATACCAGCTCCACTGTCTTCGTTATTATAAATACCAGCTCCACTGTCTTCGTTATTTGTAAGCTATATACTTATAAGATGTTAAGGGGAGATTTCCACTTAAGGGATTTTTTCTTTACCCCCTTCTCCCTCATGTTTAGCCCCATTGCTTTTGAGATTTTAAGACGTTTGCCCCATTAGTTTGGCGATTTTAAGAACTTTCACCCAATTCATGTAACTTTTAAGACCTTTCGTCCCATTTAGGTGTCAATCTTTTCCTGGGGAGCGATAGCGAGCCTGCAATTTAAGAGGAATCGGCCTTCGGCCGGGACATTTTTCTACTGAAAAATGTACAAATTTATCTTGAAAGGGGGTCAAGGGGGTGTTATTTCAAGCTTGATGGAAGTCTAGGAAACACACTAAAAACCTCCCCTTTAAGGGGTCAGGATTTGTGCCAGGTTATCTGACACGGGGTTTATCACTTCTCTGACACCCCTGGTATGGAGGTGATGGTCGCGGCGACGTCATTTATATTGGATTTCAGGTTACATTTAGACGATTTTATGAAGCTCAGAAAAGATATATGGTAGATAAAGGGATTGCTGGAGATAGTTTGTAGCCTTTTCATTGACAGACGTCCTTCCTAAGCTAAATATGATCATCCATAGACTACAGTAGATCTGGACTTGACACGAAAATGTTACTTTGAAGTAAGGGACCCAAAATCGGAGAACGAAACCCCAAGTTCGAACCTCGAAACCGCAAAGAGATCATATTTTCGCTGTTTCGAGGTTCGAACTTGGGGGTTTGTTTTCCGATTGTCGGTCTCTTACTGCAAAGTTCCACTTTCGTGTCAAGTCCAGATCTACTGTAGTCTATGAATCATCTAACAGTGGCCAGAGTATAATGAAAAGTACGTCACCGGTACTGAAAGGGTTAACCCCTTCCGTACCGGTGCCTTCCTTTTATCTTTATTCAGGCTACTATTATTATGTTCCTTCCAACAACCAACAATACTCCTAAAATCGATTAATGAAATTTACAAACACATGTGGCAGTCCGTGGACTCGAACCCAGGATGCTCACACCGAAAATCAACACCTTATACATCGCACCACGAAGACAGTTAAAGGTTGGTGGACACTGCCTACGATTTATTATGCAACTTCGAATCCTGCATATCAATCTAAGCATGTACACACATCCCAACTGCAACTCACGTAGGCTATGCATATGTGAATGGAAAGAGCAATTAATGGGGCCTTAACCACTTAGGGAAGTCCTCTCGATAAATTACTCCTGAACCAATATCAATTATTATGTTCCTTCCAACAACCAACAATACTCCTAAAATCGATTAATGAAATTGACAAACACATGTGGCAGTCCGTGGACTCGAACCCAGGATGCTCACACCGAAAATCAACACCTTATACATCGCACCACGAAGACAGTTAAAGGTTGGTGGACACTGCCTACGATTTATTATGCAACTTCGAATCCTGCATATCAATCTAAGCATGTACACACATCCCAACTGCAACTCACGTAGGCTATGCATATGTGAATGGAAAGAGCAATTAATGGGGCCTTAACCACTTAGGGAAGTCCTCTCGATAAATTACTCCTGAACCAATATCAATTATTATGTTCCTTCCAACAACCAACAATACAAACGATATTAAACGATATTATTCAGTTTAAAAAAAGGCCTCCAGCAATTTTACAGGCTTTGAACTTTCTCACTTAACCCTTATTCTTACCTGATATTCTTCTTAGGCCGCACAAAATCGTCTAAATATCGCTAGAACAAAATTAAGAAGACTACGTCGGTACAGAAGGGGTTAAGACGCCCGTAATGAGGACGGTGGGTGACCTGCGACGCCCGGGGTATGGTGGGAGAGAGTACGTGTCCGGCGCCCACACGGCAGGGGCGGGGATGCCAAACTAGCCCAGGTGGTGGTGGCTGGAGGGCTTGTGTGTGTGTGTGTGTGTGTGCCCCACCCAGCCTCTCTCTCGCTCTCTCACACACCCCACACACCACAGAGCTTGCCAACGCCTGTTGATGCCAAGCGACTCTGCTATCATGAAAGGAATGAGTCACATGAGCGTTTCTTCCGGGGTTTCTTTTCGGCAACATTGATCTGGAAACCTCTGAATTCAAGTTATATACCGTACATTTATAAACCACATTTATAAAACCATATTTTGGATCTAAAATCATAACTATTGCACAAATTAAAAAACTCTGTTTTGACTGACGTTCGCATTCACCCAACAAATGTTCGTGTGAAATTTGGTGAAAATTCGTCCAACGGTCTAAGAGGAGTTTCGGGACAGATGGACGATGACGACAACACAGACATTTTTTTTTCCGGTGGTACCCACTATACGGGGGGGCGATACCAAACTCTGCTTACGCAGAGTTGATTAAATAAATACAAAACCTCGTGTGACGCCGCCTTAGCACTAAAAAAAGTTTGCGATACCGCACCGCGGAGAACAACCCGCAAATGAAACGCTTGTGTGCCTCCGCTCTTGTGCTGTGAGGGGGGGGGGGGCAGAGATAACAGCAGTAGTGACTAATAACACACATAACAAAACCACTCCAACAGTTTCCTCTCTCTCCAACACCCCTTCTCCCCTCTCTTCACTCTTCAGAAAAATTGTAAAAGTAGAATGTAGATACGAGGTGCCGTTGTAAAGGCTCCCTCAATACCTTCACCTGACCTGGGCCAAGCTGATGATGCCCTGTGTGGCTATTCATCACTGACACACTCTGGGCATGTTGATAGGCTTTATCTTAATTTATACTGGGTTATATTAATATACCGGGTGTTGTGTCCTCATTACCGCTTGGCCGGGCTTCTTGTGTAGTGTGTGTGTGCATGTAGTGGTGATGTGTGTGTGTGTGTAGTTTTGATGTGTGTTTGTGTGTGTGTGTGTGTAGTGGTGGTCGTCTATATTAGTGGTGGTGTGTGTGTGTGTAGTTTTGGTGTGTGTGTGTGTAGTGGTGGGCGTCTGTAGTAGTGGTGGTGTGTGTATGTGTAGTGGTGTTTGTATTTACTAATGATGTTGCATGTAATAGTGATGGTGTGTATAGTAGTGGCGGTGATGTATGTAGTGTGTGTGTGTGTAATGGTGCGCGTATAATAGTCATGGTTTGTGTACCATGATGTGCGCAGTGGTGTGTGCCTTAGTGTTGTGTATAGTGGTGGTATGTTGCATCGTTGTTGTTTAGTGGTGGAGTGTGTGTAGTGGGGTGTGCATAGTGGTGGTGTGTGTAGTGGTGTAAACAATGAGGGTGTGTGTAGTAGTGGTGTGTATACCGGTGATGTGTGTAGTGGTGGTGTGTGTGTAGTGGTGTAAACAATTATGGTGTGTGTAGTAGTGGCGTGTATACCAGTGATGTGTGTAGTGGTGGCGTGTATACCAGTGATGTGTGTAGTGGTGGTGTGTGTAGTAGTGGCGTGTATACCAGTGATGTGTGTAGTGGTGTAAACAATGATGGTGTGTGTAGTAGTGGCGTGTATACCAGTGATGTGTGTAGTGGTGGTGTGTGTGTAGTGGTGTAAACAATGATGGTGTGTGTAGTAGTGGTGTGTATACCAGTGATGTGTGTAGTAGTGGCGTGTATACCAGTGATGTGTGTAGTGGTGGTGTGTGTAGTAGTGTAAATAATGATGGTGTGTGTAGTAGTGGCGTGTATACCAGTGATGTGTGTAGGTGGTGTGTGTGTAGTGGTGTAAACAATGATGGTGTGTGTAGTAGTGGCGTGTATACCAGTGATGTGTGTAGTGGTGGTGTGTGTGTAGTGGTGTAAACAATGATGGTGTGTGTAGTAGTGGCGTGTATACCAGTGATGTGTGTAGTGGTGGTGTGTGTAGTAGTGTAAATAATGATGGTGTGTGTAGTAGTGGCGTGTATACCAGTGATGTGTGTAGTGGTGGTGTGTGTAGTAGTGTAAATAATGATGGTGTGTGTAGTAGTGGCGTGTATACCAGTGATGTGTGTAGTGGTGGTGTGTGTAGTAGTGTAAATAATGATGGTGTGTGTAGTAGTGGCGTGTATACCAGTGATGTGTGTAGTGGTGGTGTGTGTGTAGTGGTGTAAACAATGATGGTGTGTGTAGTAGTGGTGTGTATACCAGTGATGTGTGTAGTGGTGGTGTGTGTGTAGTGGTGTAAACAATGATGGTGTGTGTAGTAGTGGCGTGTATACCAGTAATGTGTGTAGTAGTGGCGTGTATACCAGTGATGTGTGTAGTGGTGGTGTGTGTAGTAGTGTAAATAATGATGGTGTATGTAGTAGGGGCGTGTATACCAGTGATGTGTGTAGTAGTCGCGTGTATACCAGTGATGTGTGTAGTAGTGGCGTGTATACCAGTGATGTGTGTAGTAGGGGCGTGTATACCGGTGATGTGTGTAGTGGTGGTGTGTGTAGTAGTGGTGTGTATACCAGTGATGTGTGTAGTGGTAGTGTGTGTAGTTGTGGCGTGTATACCGGTGATGTGTGTAGTGGTGGTGTGTGTAGTAGTGGTGTGTATACCAGTGATGTGTGTAGTGGTGATGTGTGTAGTGGTGGCGTGTATACCAGTGATGTGTGTAGTAGGGGTGTGTATACCAGTGATGTGTGTAGTGGTGGCGTGTATACCAGTGATGTGTGTAGTAGGGGTGTGTATACCAGTGATGTGTGTAGTGGTGGTGTGTGCTGTGTCACGGAAGAACACACCAGCAGTGCTTGTCAGCATCACCACCACCGCACCACTTCACCACAAAAAAACAGAGCATCAACATAGCGGTACAAAACAGTAAAGTTGCTGCAGTAGGGTTCTTACGCTCATATATTGTCCCTGGGTGCGCTATAAACTTCGCAATCTTTCAAAAATAGGCCATATCCGTCAACGATCACCTCTTACAAAGAACCATTTCATCGTTCAGACTGTGGTACTAGTCAGATGTAATAAAAAAGAGGCGAATCGATGCCTCCTGAGATACCCTGAGGGAGCAAGATGGCGGAGGGTGGGGTCAGACTTTCGCCACACCACGGGCATGTATGTCAATGAGATTTCTGTCAGAGGAATATTGCTAACTATGGCCACATACAATTTGTACTCATATTTTTTTTACGACGAAGGTGTAATACAGTTGGAGCTAGAGTAAACAATCGTAGAAGACTCCTGGTAAATCCACAACTCTAGATGGAGGAAAAAGAAGGACATTTTCCAATAATCAAAATACGTAGCTGGGGAGGAGAATCTGTGTTGTGTTGTAGCATCAGATGTACGCCGCCTCCAGCACCGACCCATGATAATGAACCGCCCGCTGACCAGCCTTGCACACCACACCCTAGAGCTTCGACCCGTCCCAGCACCTCTCGTTTCATCCGTACACCAGAACACACCTTAGCACCAGCTCTGGCCATCCCCATGCACACCCACTCGACATTTAGATTATATAGAATGATAACTAATTGCATGGGGGTTATTTGGATGCAAGAATAACAGGGATTGATGATTTCGAAGGCCTGAACGTAATATTGTGAGAGCGAGTGTAGATCAGTGGAGGGCAGGTTGGAGGGCGGTGGCTGGGGCTGTCTGGCACACGGGACTTCTTCAGTAGAGGGGACGAGGAGGTTCACGCCACACCTCGCCACTCCCTCTTATCATTTTCTCACTTGCAAGGCGTTTATTTTTTGTTTTTCAGTTATAGCTCCGGTGTTATGTACGACAGAATATAATCCACTATCAAGTTTTTTTTTTATCTTCTCGGAATTTTATTTGTAGACACCTGAATCACACCACACTGTTCACTCAACCCTTCTCTAATTATCTTACTTAAAAGCCGTTCTTACAGTTATATTTTGTATGTTATACTGTATACTACAACATTAAATATACAGTATTGCCAATTTTGTTTTTACGTTTTCGACATTTTATTTTTAGACGCCTTGAATCACAGCACACTGTCCGCCCAACCTTATTATATTAGTCTTACTTGGAAGCCGTTCTTACAGTTATATACTTTAGACTGCAACATTAAATATATACTATTGTCTTGTATATTTATTTTTTACCTACATGGGCTATTATTTTTAAACACCTTAGATCACCTCACTGTCCACTCAATCCTACAATAATGTTCTCACTTACAAGGCGTTTGTACAGTTATATTGTTCATAATATATACTGGATATTAATCGTGATCGTGTACTCAACCTTTAACTGTGTTGGTGGTGTAATGGTTTAGATGCTTATGCTCTTGGTGTGGTGTCCCGAGTTCGAATCTCGGGAGGACCATATGCTTTCATTAGTTTATTCAAGTACATTGGGGTTTGTAATTGATGATTAATGTTAAGAACGGGGTATTATACTTTAACATCCAATCTACCACCAAGTATTTTCTACCTTGGCATTTCCTTTGAAGTAGACACACAAGATCACGTTACACCTCTCACTCATCCCTCTTGTAAATGCTTCACCTTGCAAGAGTTTTTTAGTCGTTGTTGTTGTTTTATTTATATCAACATAGTACGGTCGCACTATTAAGTCATGTCCCAGCTGTCATTACGGTTGGCTTGCTCTGTGCTGTATTAATGTCTGTTAGATGTTGAATAGGGTGGGTAAGTGTAGGAACAGGTTTGTATATTTCACCCGATATGAAGAAATGAAGCTTAGATATTGCTGATACCCATTATTGATCAAAACATGCCGATACATTACTTATTAGCGCGATTGTACGTACATTTATATCGTTGCAAAATATATTCTAAAGCCAAAGTACTTTCACCTTGTTGATATTCTATTGAGCCACCTTTTATATATGAATGTTTTTATAATTAAGTGATGTCGGATTTTTTTGAGGGAAATAACCTTGACTAAAGTGTGTGTGTTTTTTTTTAAAGCTTGATGGAGGTCTAGGGAGGAAACTAAACATATATAAATAAATAAAAAAGAAATAAAGAAACAAATAAATTAGAATCCCCCCTTAATAAATATACTGTTTTCGTTCTATAAGGAGGAGCATCTGTCGTTGTCTTTATCTGGTGCTGCTCATCTGGCCATGGTACATAACCTTTGATCTTAACTTGTCTCTCCTTATTTTACCCTCAGTACCCTTATAGAAAACGTGTCTGTGTCTATTTGTTTATGTTTTATTTGTCTATAATTATCTATCTATCTATCTATCTGTTTGCCTATCTGATTATCTATCTATCTGTCTATCTAACTATCTATTTATGTATCTATCTTTCTATCTATCTATATATCTATCTATCTGTCTATCTATCTATCTATCTACATAACCTTTGATCTTAACTAGTCTCTTTATTTTGCCCTCAGTACCCTTATAGAAAATGTGTCTGTATATATATATATATTTGTATAAAATTATATATATATATATATATATATATATATATATATATATATATATATATATACAATATATATAAATATATCCATCTATCTATCTATCTATCTGTCTATCCATCTATCTATCTATCTATCTGTTTATTTATCTATCTTTCTATCTATCTATCTTTCTGTCTATCTATCTAGCTTTCTATCTATCTATCTATCTATCTATCTATCTACATAACCTTTGATCTTAACTTGTCTTCTCGCAATCCGTATTTTACCCTCACCCTTATAGAAAATGTGTCTATATATATTATTATATCTGCTTATTTAGTCATATGCCTTTATATCAATATTTTTGTCTATCTATCTATCTATATATCTGTATGTCTAAGTATTTATCTATCTGCCTATCTATCACTCGGCCTATCTATTAATATATCTATCTATTTATCTACTTCACTACATCTATCGTATATAAAACAAAAAATTAAAAATCCCCCCCCCCCCCAAATTATCATGGCAATTATTAAAACACTACTCTAGGGGGCGGTGTCAACCTCTTCTATTTATGAGGGTCGGCGAACCCAATTGTGACAATGCTGTTCTCATATTTGTAGTATTAAAATCGACCCAATATGTTTTCATGGAGTGCGGTGATAACAATATATCTTACTTAACGTGATATCATGATAACCGTGTTTACAATATAATGATACTGTTTTGGAATTGAGGGGTGATTAGCACCCCGGATTAACAAAACACAAATGAACAGTAGAGGTATATTTTGATTAATGCAAGAGGCTTTCAAAATTCTTAAACATTTATGTGTAAACAAACTTGGATTATTAGGGTCTACAACTCTCTCAATTTACTGCTACAAATAGAGATAGTGACCTCAATCTTAGATATGGTACAGTACTTGGTTAGGGTCAGTGAACACCTGCTCAACTTTTATTTTATGTATTTCGAAACTTCTGAAAGACTTTTTTAAGGACTTTGAAAGAGGAGTGCGGGCTTTGACCATGGGGTTGCCATGATTTTAGGTAGAGTAGTGTGGTAGGTAGAGTAGAGGTATAGTAGTGTGGTGGGTAGAGTAGTATTGTAGGTAGAGTAGTGTGGTAGGTAGAGTAGAGTGGTAGGTAGAGTAGTGTGGTAGGTAGAGTAGAAGTAGAGTAGTGTGGTAGGTAGAGTAGAGTAGTGCGGTAGGTAGAATAGAGTGGTAGGTAAAGTAGTGTACAAAGGAGTACAAAGGAAATCAAGCAACAACAGGTCTAGTGACCCTTCTAGGCTGCTTGTCCTCCAAAACACTGAGGATCAAGTGTCCAAACAGTGGTTTAGAGTGGGTAAGGGAACATTGGAAAGGGAACTACTGCCCTAGAACTAATGTCCGTGGCAGGATTAGGAAGTTAGTAGGGGACAGATGGGTTAGTAACTGAGGGGGGTATACAATAAAGTTATTCATTTACAAACGCAGTCAGTCGCGGGTTTGATGCGAGATATTTGTCTAAGCGGAGTTTAAATGAATCAACGGTGCTGCAGTCTATAACGTCTCGGGGAAGCCCATTCCACAAGTTGACAACTCGATTGAAGAAGAAATTCTTAGATTCGTGTGAGTTAAAAGATTTACCAATAATTTTGCAACCGTTTCCCCGCGTGTAATTAGATTGGTCGATAGTGAAGTACTTACTACAGTTCATATTGTCGATGCCTTTGATGATTTTGAACACTTGAATTAAGTCGCCTCTTAATCTGCGCTGGGTTAAAGGAAATAGATTTAATTCTCTAAGACGCTCTTCGTATGGTTTGTTCTTTAGGCTAGGTATCATTTTGGTAACTCTACGTTGAACTCGTTCTAGCTTGTTTATATCTTTTTGGTAATAAGGGCACCAGGATTGAACGCAGTATTCCAGAAGAGGGCGGACTAAGGAATTGTAAAGGGTTAGGATAACATCTTTGGATTTATGCTCAAATGACCTGCCTATAAAGCCAATTATTTTGTTTGCCTTCTTAACAACTTCTGAACATTGTTGACTCGGTTTTAGGTTACTCGATATTGTTACTCCCAGATCGGTTTCTTTGTTTACATTCTTAAGCTGAGTGCCATTCATCGAATAGTTTGCTTTCTCATTTAGGTATCCGATATGTAGTACTTTACATTTATCCGCATTGAAACTCATTTGCCAAATTTGGGCCCAACATGACAATTTATCTAGATTGTGTTGCATATCGTCAACTTGTTCTTTTGAGAGTACGCTATTTGCAATTTTTGTATCGTAAGCAAATTTCGAGACTGTACAGGTGAGACCCTCATCTATGTCGTTGATGTAAATTAGAAAGAAAATTGGTCCAAGTACCGATCCCTGGGGTACCCCACTACTTACATTGGTCCATTTAGATGCCTTACCGTTTATGACAACTCTTTGCTTTCTGTCGCTGAGCCAATTTTCTATCCATTTGAACACACCGTCTTGTATTCCATGCGCTTTTAGTTTTAGCAGTAATCGTTTGTGGCGAACTTTGTCAAAGGCCTTTTGAAAATCAAGGTATATAATATCTACAGCTTTACTCTCATCGTAGAGGTTGAAGATATCGTGGAAGAAGTCTAAGAGGTTTGTTAAACAGGAACGTTTTTTACGAAAGCCTGTTGAGTATCTTTAAGTAAGTTATTTGCCTCTAAGTGATTTACGAGTCTGTCTCTTATGACCGTTTCTAGCATTTTACATACAATTGAGGTTAAGCTAATTGGACGATAGTTACTGGGTAGGGATTTGCTGCCTTTTTTGAATATCGGTGTTACGTTGGCTAGCTTCCACTGATCAGGCATAGTCCCAGACTGCAAGGATTCATTGAATAGCAATGTCAGTGGTTTGGAGAGCTCATCCTTAGCTTCCTTTAGAACTCTAGGTGAGATTGTATCAGGTCCAGGCGTTTTATTTACCTTGAGTTTATCTAAACAATTCAATACTTCTCTCTCTGTAACGGTGATATTGCTTAGAACATCTGAATTATCAATCTGAATCGGCGATGGTGTAGGGATATCACTGAGGTCTTCGGTTGTAAAAACTGATGCAAAGAAGGTATTGAGGGCATTACTCATTTGTACTTCGTCTTTGGTGTATTCTCCATTTTCATCGACTAACGGACGGTCCAACAGTTGAAGTAACTACTTTTTTCTTTCTGATATAACTATAGAATTCTTTCGGGTTTGTTTTACTTTGATTCGCAACATGTAACTCCAGGGTCTTTTTACTTTGCTTAATTAACTTTTTGGCTTTGCGTCGTAGCTCTACAAATTTCACCCGTTCTTCGTCATTTTGTGAGGATTTTAATCTATCATTAGCAAATTTTTTAGCAAGCAGACAGTCTGAAATATCTTTATTCCACCATTTGGGCTTATCATTTTGGCCTGGACGCCGTATTTTCGATGGTATGCAGTCTTGCACTGCCTTAAGGTAAGTGGTTGTGAAACACTCCCAAGATGTATTTATGTCGTTATTGTTAGTCAGAAAGCTCCAGTCAGTTTCTTTAAGTTTTGATTTAAGTTTATGAAAATTTGCTTTCTTGAAATTAGGGACTTTCTCAATGCTGCTATTTGATTTGTTACTAGTAAACTTTAAAGTGAAAGTTATCGTACGATGGTCGCTGTTACTGAATTCATCACCAACATTCAAATTCTCTATTAATTCTTCTTTTGTTGTGAGTACAAGGTCAAGCACATTATTACCACGGGTCGGAGATTGTACAAATTGAAAAAGTGAACTCTCTTGCAAGTTAGCATAGAGGTCGTGTCCAGAGTGTGAAGTAAGAATATCGCCCCATTTAGTCACGGGTAAGTTGAAATCGCCAAGAATTACGGTATCTTGTATGTTAGTTATTTCTGCAATTTGTTCATAAATTTCACTGTCAGTTTGCACTGATTGAGATGGGGGTCTGTATAATAAAGCTAGTGTTATTTTAGTTCCTCGTTTATTATTTAATAGTACGTAAGATATGTCTATATTCGCAATTTGAGGTTTTGACATTAAGACGGGATTAAGACTTTCCTTTATAAAAAACAGAACTCCTCCTCCATTTCTATTGATCCGACTTTTCTCAAACATTGTATAACCAGGAAGCGTATATTCGGCTAAAAAGTCTCTGTCTTCCGTATTTAACCAAGATTCTGTAATGCCGATTATATCATAATGTTCTGTAAACACGATTTCCTCTAGATCTGAAAATTTATTGCGTATGCTACGAGCATTTACATAAAACACCTTAAGAGTATTAGAGTTGGATGTTACTGATTGTGCATTGTCTGAATTTTCAGTTCGTATTTGACTTACACTACCCTGTCTTGGGTCTGGTTGACCCCGTTTTTTGAACGGAAATCCTTGACTGCATCGTTCAGCAGACGACCAAGACGTGCAGCTCCTACTTCATTGAGATGTACACCATCTCCTGAAAACAAAGATTTATCATAGTAAAAATTATCCCACGTGTCGACAAAGCCGATGTTCTCCTCCCTGCAGAGTTTGGCTAGTCGGCGATTTGTACTGGTAGCTATGTTGTAGAATCGGTTTTCTACATCAATCCGGGGAACAATTCCTGAAATTAAGATTCTATTAGATTTTTCCTTGAAGGACCTGATCAGCCGCCGGTACTTGCAAAGTAGTTCCTCTGACCGCGTCCGTTGGACATCGTTAGATCCAACGTGGATGATGTACGTAGTGCTTGCGGGGGCGAGCCTGGAAACCTCTTCCAGAGCTGCAACAATGTCGTCCACGCCGCCACCTGGGATACAGAATCGCTTTCTGGTCCTGGGTGCCCTGGCGCAGAACTCGGTTAGTTGGCCACGGACCATGGAGTCGCCCACAAGCCGAACTTCTTCCGTTTCCTCTTCCTCGTCAATAGCCAGAATTTTGAAGCGGTTTTGGCATGTTGTCGGGATGACCTTCCTGGTACTGGTACTGGGATGGACATTGTTTCTCACTAACTGAAAGTTGTCCTGGGGGGGAGTGAGAGTAGAGTCATTATTATTATCTGCAACATCTAAGGTAGCTGCTGGTGTGGGTACCGGTACTGTATGCACTGGAATGGCGGTTGACATAGTAGTGGTTTCTTGGGCCGAGGGCACTCCTACGTTGAGTGTGGCAAATTCTTGAAGGGATTCAAGCTTCGTAGTC
>JBAKBP010036905.1:0-17911 GCA_037953745.1 Lithodes maja | reverse complement strand
ATATTAAGTAACCTTGACTCCACGAAGAAATATGTACCTTCTTCACCTCCCTGACCCTCTTCATATGTGAGAACCACGTGAGATGTACCATGTTTTTCTAAGATACTTGACTGAATGCTATCTTAGATACATTGCAGCGTGATTCATGCGATAATAATATTGCCTTTCTTCACCTGACCTGACCCTCCTCAAATGTGTGAATCATTCTCAAGGTGGTTAATGTTATTCCTAGATGCTTTACAAGATGTTTAGCAGCCTGACTCTTATGAAGGAATACCATACCTTCTTCACCTTACCTGACCTCTGTCAAGTGTCTGCATCACTGTGATATTTAACATTGGTTTTCTTGCGTACCGTACTCTGATATCCTGACAATAAAAAATAATTACATTATTAAATTATTAATACAAACATTTGTGTGCGTATATATATAACAAAACAAAAATGGTTGCGAATATTGTACATCAATGGAAAATGGCGGCTGTCACCATTCAAGTTCATTAATTATCTCACAAGGTAATGAACTTTGTTATTGTTCATTCGATACATAATTATTGAAAATTATGTTTAAACTGCAGAATGTAAATATTGTGTATACGAGATTTCTGAGAGGGTAGTTTCATGTTCAGAAATCCAATATAATCCTTGGTAGAATTAGGATGTTTTGCCTCAGTTCCTACTCATAGTGAGATCAAAAGGTTTTTACATATTTTCTCTGTGTTGAAGTGGCTTTGGTGGTAGTGGTGGTGGGTGGTGAGTGGAGCCTTAGACACGTCCGGTCTTGGGGTCACACTCTACAAACCTCCCTCAGATAACGAGATAGACAACAAAATCCAGGCGCCTGGAGAGCTATCAAAACACTGGCCCGTGACGCCGGTAAGGGGGGGGGGGGGGGGGGGCTACTGGTCTGGTTCCCGGGGAGGGCTCAACTATCTTTAACATGGACGCCATCTTGTTTACCAGGGGCTGATAGCCTACCTGTACGCTTTTAACCTCATATTCTTGCTGACACTAGATGATTCAACTTAGGAAGGACCTTTAGTAATAGGTGAGTACTGTCTGTCTCCATTATAACTATGAGTCTCATAAATTCTACCTAAACTGTATAAAACGCCTACGTCAAATAATTGCCCGTAAGCAGCTAAGAAAGGATAATATTCTCTTTATTCGATCTATACAAAAATAATATTATATGTTTAGAACATTGTATACAATTTAGAAAGTACTTAGTGGGGGTCAAAGTACTTAGTGGGGGTCAAAGTACTTAGTGGGGGTCAAGTACTTAGTGGGGGTCAAAGTACTTAGTGGGGTGCAAAGTACTTAGTGGGGGTCAAAGTAACTTAGTGGGGGTCAAAGTACTTAGTGGGGGTCAAAGTACTTAGTGGGGGTCAAAGTACTTAGTTGGGGGTCAAAGTACTTAGTGGGAGTCAAAGTACTTAGTGGGGGTCAAAGTACTTAGTGGGGGTCAAAGTACTTAGTGGGGGTCAAAGTACTTAGTGGGGGTCAAAGTACTTAGTGGGGGTCAAAGTACTTAGTGGGGGTCAAAGTACTTAGTGGGGGTCAAAGTACTTAGTTGGGGGTCAAAGTACTTAGTGGGGTCAAAGTACTTAGTGGGGTCAAAGTACTTAGTGGGAGTCAAAGTACTTAGTGGGGGTCAAAGTACTTAGTTGGGGTCAAAGTACTTAGTGGGGGTCAAAGTACTTAGTGGGGGTCAAAGTACTTAGTGGGGGTCAAAGTACTTAGTGGGGGTCAAAGTACTTAGTGGGTGTCAAAGTACTTAGTGGGGGTCAAAGTACTTAGTGGGGGTCAAAGTACTTAGTGGGGTCAAAGTACTTAGTGGGGGTCAAAAGGATAGTTGAGATAGTTTTAATAATTTTGATTTTATTGAGTTCGTTCCTAAGCTGAAATCCTCTAATGCAACACAAATCATGCCATCTTCTGTATGGGTATAAGAAGATACCAATGTTCTAAAAGTTTAGAAGGCATCCCAGGCTGAGTCTTATATACTGTATGTGTCCATTCTCTACCTATTTGGATTTCGGAGGTTATTGGTGTTCGAGGGCTCATAATAATAAAAGTTGGGGGTATGATGGGCCTTATTCGTGGGTGCTGGTCAGCTTTTCCTAGTTCATATATATTTTTAATGGCTCGTGCCTCAGAGTAATGAATATCTGCTTATGTATAATGTAACACAAATGTCAACACTACATTAAGTAGCAACAACAACAAGTAGCAACTACTTGTTGTAAAACTCCGATATTACAGCCCTGATATTATAACTGTGATTATAGTGTAAATTGTATATTAATCTGAAGTACAACACAAAAAGACAGGTGAGTAGCGGAGCAAGGTATGCACAATGCCGCCTACCAAAACAAAGATGGCCGACAGTGGTGTTGTCATGGCGTCACCAAGCAGCTGGCCAATCAGCAGCTCTGTTGGTTATGACGTAAGAGCGCGGCCAGCCAATCTCCACTCTTACTTGGTGTGCCGTCAGAACCGCGCACGCCAAAAGAGAGATGAGAGGCGGGGAGGAGGGGGAGCAGGGGTTGAGGAGTATTTGAATAATTCCTTGTTTCTGAAGCCCAGGTATTAATGGCATCTCCCCCCACAGCCTTGATAGAGTTCTTGAGAGGAGGCTTGTTCGGCGGGGTGTTTGTGTTTGGCTTAGAAGTGCAGGTTGCCAGTTAATGAAGTGGAGAGAGATGGGAGAAGGAGTTGGGGCGGGAGATCTTGGGGTAAAGAGAGAATGAGGAACCTGCCGACATTTTGGCCTCTTTCAATTATTTTACGATGACTTCTTTACTTTATTAAAGCTACTGTCAGATTATTTTACTTGGGTTTGGAAGGTACTCTATCAAATGGATGAAACTATACGTTGCTGTTCTTGTCTTCCACTAAGTAGCAGAGATTGTTAAGTTTAAATCCGGTCTGCATATTAGAGACCGCAAGATCTGTGCAGTACTTGTATCTATGTATCTCAATTAACTCTTTATTACTGACAGGTACTTCTTAGTTGAATTAAATATTCATGAGGTAGGTAGAACAAACTGCGTAATGCAATCGAAAGTGTTAAGCCTTGGAAAAAACTCAATCTTTCCATTCCCCATGTTAACTACAAGGAGGAAGAGGAGAGTAAGCCGAGTTGTTCTTTTGTCTTTTGTAATTATTTCGGAAGTGGATACTGACTGATTATTAGTATGTTTACTTACCGGTTGTGTGGCACCTTTGTCTAACTCCCTACACTCCTTTGGGGGATGTTGTGGTTATATATTAATTAAATCCTATTACAAGGTACTACAGTATTATCAATGCCATATAAAGACTTTACTGAAGCTCCCTATTTTCTTTTAGATATTTCCGGATTGGCCAAGTGACTGTTCTTAAAAACCAGTAATAACTTTCTATGCATGTGTCGATATGTTCAATGCATACCGTTTGGTGCTTAGTTATGGTGATGTGAATAGAAGGGTTAATGGTTAGACTATCGATTTTGTTGTTAATTATAAACCTCTCAGAAAGAAGTTGTCTTTTTCATCGTAGTTTGGATAATATTAGGTGATTATATTCACCAAACGCAAGTTGCCAGGAGTTTGTGGAGACTTTTGTTTTGCCTGTTTCGAAAACGGATGCCTATGAATGATCAACTTTGTTGTTGTTTATTGTTCTTTCTTGATGTGACAGTTTTGTCTTGGCCATTTCAGTAAGATCACATAGTATATATTTTGGTCTGGTTAATATTTTCCTGTAGAACATAAGAACATACGAACACAGAAATCTGCAGAGGTCCTACCGAAGTAGATCCCTTTCACACCCAACCAATATATCACTATCCAAATTACGTTTTAATTTGTCCACCGTTTCTGAGCTGATTAAAGCATTAGGCAATCTATTCCACATAGTCACAGCCATATTCCACATAGTCACAGCCATATTTCCAAACCAATGCTTACCTACAGTATATGTTTTTTAACATAATTTATTTAGTTTTGAAGCCATTTGTACGGGTTACTTCTGAATCATTCAGCTTTAATACTTTGCTAATGTCCTCTTTGTATATTCCCTTCGTCTGCTTAAACACCTCTATCACATCTCCACATCTTTGTCTCTCTAATGAATGTAACCTGAGGGTTTTTAACCTATCCTCATATTATAAAAGTCTAATATTGTGGATAACATTTGTCATTCTGCATTGAAGTGCCTCCAGGAAGTCTATATCCATTCTATAATAAGGGCACCCAAACTGAACAGCATATTCCATGTGGGGTCTATAATAAGGGCACCCAAACTGAACAGCATATTCCATGTGGGGTCTATAATAAGGGCACCCAAACTGAACAGCATATTCCATGTGGGGTCTATAATAAGGGCACCCAAACTGAACAGCATATTCCATGTGGGGTCTATAATAAGGGCACCCAAACTGAACAGCATATTCCATGTGGGGTCTATAATAAGGGCACCCAAACTGAACAGGATATTCCATGTGGGGTCTATAATAAGGGCACCCAAACTGAACAGGATATTCCATGTGGGGTCTATAATAAGGGCACCCAAACTGAACAGCATATTCCATGTGGGGTCTATAATAAGGGCACCCAAACTGAACAGGATATTCCATGTGGGGTCTATAATAAGGGCACCCAAACTGAACAGCATATTCCATGTGGGGTCTCACTAATGACAAATAAAGTTTTAAGATAACATCAGCAGTTCTGTTACGCACACTCCTAGAGATGAACCCGATAATTCTGTTTGCCTTGTTACGGAAGCTTTTGCATTGTTTTCTAGGTTTCAGATAATTGCTAACAAACGCATATAAATCTTTTTCACAGTCCAAGTTTTCTAATTTCATATTAGCTAGTATATATTTTGCATTTGTATTCTTCTTCCCTATCTTTAATACCTTGCATTTATCAAAGGTAAAATTCATCTGCCAATTTACTGACCATTCATGTAAGTTATCTAGTTACCTTTGAAGGTACTCTATTCACTATCCAATTGTATATTTCTTCTCATTTTGGTACCGTCTCCGAATTTACTAATCCTACTAGTTATACCTAAATCATGGTCATTTATGTATATGACAAATAACAGAGGGCCCAATACAGATCCCTGGGGGACACCACTTTTGATTGCCTCCCATTCTGATTTAATACCCTTTAAGCTGCTTCTTTGTTTCTTACCAATTTGCCATGACCTAATCCATCCCAACAACGACCCTCCTACTCCATGCGCCTTAACCCTTTTCATCAATCTCTCATGAGGGACTCTGTTGAAAGCTTTACTGCAATCCTGATAAATATCATATGACTTCTCATTATCTAATGCTTCATATACCTCTGAGATTTTTTTTAGAAAATTAGTAAGGCAAGAACGTCCCTGAGTGAACCCATGCTGAGAAGAATATAATAAGTTGAATGTTTCTACTATGGGTTTCAGAGGCCGTGTTACATCGTTTCTCGGGAATAACTTATTAACAAACAGTTGGATCAGTATGATATTTTGACACAGCTTTTTTCACACCGTGCCCTAATTTTTGTCAATATAGTGCATTACCAAAAGTGTCGAAATAAGCCACTTGTCCCTGTGTCATGAGGTTAAAGTCACACATTAATGACGAAGAAACGGACACGGCTACCGTGGCTTACCTGTGAGAACCACCAAACCATTATTGCTCCTCCATGAAACACGGTAGTTATCAGCCACCAGCCAACCCTATTATCACCTTTAAATTCAAGTTATCTGTCAATATCAAGTATAAATATAAACAAATACATACTTTTTGTATATATACAGGTTGAAGAAAACACCAAGCAAATAGGGCCCCTAGACGCTGTGTGTTTCACCAGCAATTCCGCATTTTCAACTGAACCAGCCCTCACAGACACAGCCGTCTGTCAGGTCACAGCAGCATTTATATACAGCCAAGCTACATGTCCCACCAGCTCTTATGCATTACCAACTTTTTTTTTTTTTTTTTTTTTTTCTATATTCCAACTACTCCCTCTCGGGCATAGGCTGACAGCCTGTACATTCCACCGCTCAACACGGTGAAGCCCGTGAGGTCTTGTTCCAGTCTGGGGAGTGAGACATGCGAAGCATCCATCATGGCTCGAAGCAGCTCCATCTCTGAAGCGGCTGGTTGCTTCGCTCAAGTGCTTCACCGTCTCACCCTCCAGACTCAGACCCTCACTCTCAGAATGCCACCTATTGAGCAGTGAACTCACTAGGCATTGTCCCCCTGTAACATATTTTGAATATGGGAATATCCATACAGTGTTATTTAATCAGGGAACAATGAGGGTATTTTTTTGGCATTTCGGTGGGCTTTGTGGTAATGCACTGATACTAGGTACAGCACAAATTCAATCCCAATAATATCTTCCCATTGACATATCGGGATTTGAACCCGGGTCCATTGGATTACCAATCCAGTGGCATGACCACTCCACCACACCTCCCCTACTGGAAGGATTACTATAGATATAACAACCAATTAATCAATCAATGGGGGCATACGCCGTGACAACGTGTAGCTGTACTTACCCTCCGACTCCACTCTGGGGGATCCCCCCGGGCGAGACTCCAAGAGTCGTATTCTTAAAAACCCATACCTTCCTTTAACTTTCCTTTCCCTTCCAAGGAATTTTCTTTCCCTTCGGTATTCTTAAAGAATTCCTTGGAAGGACATTTTTTCGGAAGTGTTGGTAGCTCTGTTCCACAGGCGAAGCTAGGCGCGCACCAGTTGGTATGCCTGAACTCCCTGAAGTAGTAAACAAACCTTGTCAAACAAACGTTTCCAAGGGTTGACTTGCATTATTGTTGCCCAAAATAATGATTTAGACCACAAATATTGTCTTCAAAGCATATTATGTTGACTTGCACAAACACAAGAATTAATTGTCAACATGATATTAATAAATACAGGATCCTAGCTCTAAATCGCGCATGTACACCAACAAGCCATATTTTGTTGTAGTATTTAGACCTAGCCTATAGGCTATTATCCAAGAATATAATTACATATAAACTGATATGATAAGAAACAGGGATGGAGATAAATTAGATGAGCCGAATGTAGTGCGAATTAGTGTACCGTATATCAAGCATGAGAATCGCACAATAACCCACTATTGAGAAGTATTTACCTTCAAAGTTCAATACACATTATAGCCTGACATATTCTGGTGTGCTGAGTTCAAATACTAACTTGAACTTCTGTAGGCCTAGCCTATATATTATATAGGCCTAGGCTAGATTTGTTTTCTATTCAGCGAACAAAAAAATAAAAGCTAGGCTATAATTATTTGATCTGGCCCAATTTGGTAAAAATTGCAATTCATGGCCCATAGTAGATTTACTATGCTATTGAAACTAGTTTCTGTTCAATGTTTATATTTAGCCTAGGCTACCGATATTTATTTATTAATTATCTAATTTGACCATTTTATATTTTATACATTATTTTGGGCAAGAATGTAGTTACCAGGTGTACCGGCAGTACCGCCCACCTTGTTTACACTATGCGGATGCCTTTGGATATAAAAATACATTAGCCTAACCAAACAACCTAACCTAATCTAACCTAGTATTCATGCAGTAATGACAGGGGGCAAATAGCAGAAAATATAGCGTCGAAATGGATGGGAACGTAAGTGCGAGCGCACAACATGACATCCTTCCCTATTGTGGTAAGGGTTGTGTTAGCGGGCGTACCGCCTGCTTTGTTTCCATATTAGCACACTCGCAGTTAAATTCACGTCTAATTTGACTGCTGTTATTTGCCCCTGGTTGTATACTGTATATGATGATGACAATGTCATGGGGGGTGAGGGGACATAGCACCCCTCAAACCATTATTGTATCCCACGGCCAGGTGTTGGGTAAATTGTTTTGCCGTGGGATACAATAATGGTGGAGGGACAGAGGGGGAGAGGTAGACCGAATATGAGGTGGAAGGATGGAGTGAGGAACTACATGAATGAAGGCGGTGCTGGTTGGGGGGAGGGGCGTCGACTGACTGGGGACAGAGGTGCATGGGGGCGGTTCGTTCGTGGCCACCCCTTCGGGGATCACGGCGTCAGGCAATAGATAGATAGATAGATACAATAATGGTTTGAGTGGGGCTCACCCCCCCCCCCCCCCATCATCCCCATGACTTGTTGTCATTATCATACATATTACCAGCAGGGGCAAATCACAGCAATGAAATTAGACGCGAATGTAACTGCGAGCGTGCGACTATATACAAAGTGGAGAGTATGCCCGCTAACACAACCCTTACCATTATTTGTTATTTGCCCTTCTGCAAACAATATATACTGTATATTGATGACAATAATTCCTGGGAAGGTGAGGCCCCCCCCTCAACCTAAGAAGCGGACATAATAGAAGTGAACTTAACGGTCATGGCCCAGAGCGTGCAAATCGACGCGGAAGGTTACTTGGATAATACTGAACCTTTAAATAAGATTCTTCCAATTTTTAAATTTTATTTTTGTTCTTGGGTAATCTGAATAAAAGATGAATTGCCAATAGTTATGATTTAGGCATCAATGAGTAGGTTATTCATCATATTAGCTATCCATTAGTATAGTTTTGAAGATTGGGTGATATTCTTATGTTCTTTACTCTCCCCTCAAAGGCTAGGCTATCATATAGTTTGGCAAAGGCTAGGTTATCATGTAGTTAGGCAAATATCTTTGTAAGGCCTCGCCCAATTTCTTACCGATTACTCACATACACCAGTGGCTTGCACTATTTGTTTCACTAACTGGCCTTCCTTGTGCAGCCCAATATAATGTGCAATTAGATCCGATGTCACGTTCTTTCGCTGACCCGTACACACTAAAAACTGACGGGGACTTGTCCACCACTGCCATACTGATCATAATAATGACTGATACCGATCCACCCACAACAGCTGCTGGAAGCACTGATGTTCCAACACTGTAGATACTGTATGTAATAATACCATAATTATTCCTAACCTTCAAGACTAGAGAATACTAAGGATGTAAAGTAAATTCAGACAGAAAATCCACAAATTTTATTTGAAACTGTGTGCGAGGGACTCTGGTGACTAGTGGGGTTTTCCTTACAAACATTGAGTAGGCTATATTTGACTATTATTGCTTAGCTGATTCAGTCCTTTCAATGCATTAATATTGTGCACAGTGTGACTACATTTTGACACATGTTAATGTAATAAGTTTGAAAATTCAGGTTTTGAGGCTTGCCAGGGATCAAGAACAATCCCAAGTTTTCAACAAAATCTCATACCATACTGTATACAGCCCAAAATAAGTAGCCACATTTTTTCATTAGCAATTTTGGGCCCTAATCTTATAAATTTTCTTTTAGCCTACCAGACTTTTAGCTACTACCAATGTTAGTAAGTTAGCCTATACACTCGGCATAATCAAACGCTGTATATTAGCATAGCCTAGGCCTATCTTAGGTTCTCAGGTTAAGTTATATTGTTTGGATATTTAAAGAAAGTAGAGGGATTAGGCTAGGATATACTGTAATGAAAAATTAGGGTAGCCTATAATTGTACTCACAACCAATAGTATTGAATAGGCTAGTGTTTACAAATATGTTTTTCAAGGGATTTTGTTTTGATTAGGCTAATATGATGACAATATTCAAGCAGACACTGCGGCAATATTAGCACGCTCTATGCGTCAGATTTTGCCACTTTTTTCTGAAATCATCCCTCTGCGAGTGGTTATTTGCCTCCTGCTGGCATTATATATGAATATGATGATGACAATTATGTCCGGGGGGGGGGGGGGGGGGGTGTTTGAACACCAAACACTGTAAAATTAAAAATAAACGCAGAGAGCGTGCAAACTGCTGCTGTAGTCTCCTTGAACTGTAGTTAAGATACCCGGTAGCTACCGAATAATCTAAAAACACGCTCCCTGATAGTGTACAAGGCTATGAAAATCAGGGAAAATATTATAGTGAAAAGGTAACTCGGACTTTCTATAACATAAAGTAATAAAGGTAAGGATGTAGTATTCGAGGAATTTCGAGCTTATCGCCTGCCTTGTTTACACTACTCGCACGCTCGCGATCACGTTTCCGTCTATATTGACTGCCGTGGGATACAACATTAGGTTGAGGGCCCCCCTCACTCCCCCATGACTTATTGTCATCATCATATATAGGCATTTTGCCAGCAGGGGGAAATTACTTTAACAACATGTAATGGGGGGGGGGGGGGTGAGGACCCCGTCAACCTATTATTGAATCCTGCGGAAGTCAAAATAGACTGGAACATGATCGCGAGCGTTCACTGCTGCCGCCGTTCCGCGTAGTGTAAACCAAGGCAGGCGCCATGTAGTATGTCCAAATACTACATCCTTCCCATAGGCCTAATAAATTCACAACATTTTAAAATCCAGATAGCCTATCTGAGGTGAGCCTATTCTGACAAAATCTAACAAATGTTGGCTTGAACATTATGATGGGCTAGCCTAGAGGGACAGAGACTAGCCTAGGTTAGTTTATTCAGTGGGGATGTAGCCTAGGAAAAAAAAATTAGGCCTACAATCCTGTATGAGTCATGAAATTCATAAGAAAAATAGATTAGCCTGGGCTAGGCTAGCTTACATGATGATGTAGCCTACTGTAGGCTAAGCCTAGGCCTAGCCACCTAGCCTAGGCCTAGCCGCCTAGCCTAACCCAATATGTGGTACTGGTAAGGTAGGCTAAATTAGTATATAAGATGATTGACCACTATTACTGTTAGCCCACAAATTTATATTAATATTACAGTATATGCCTAGCTATTTTTAGTTATGTAAAGTATGGTATTACTGGGAATTTTTTGATAGCGTATCTCTGGCAAGCCTCAAAACCTGATAATGTTGACACTTATTGCATTAACACGTGCCAAAATATATTCACACCGTGCACAAAATTGATGCTTTGAAAGGGCTACATCAGTAAACCAATGAAAATCAATAATAATCAAAATATGTATAAGATGAGGAATAGGCTATCAGCTGGCAGCCCGAAATTGCCGAATCGTCCGCACTCGAATTCACGCCGAGCCTCCGAGATCAGTGGTCTTCTAAAACTTTTAATAACATTACTTTATTTTCAATATCATTTTCAATATCGTGCATTATATCATGTTAATAAAATTACATAGTGGTCAAATCCAATATTTAGTCACACTGACTCCAATTATATGAGAATGTTATGAACAAAATGACGAAGGGAAAACTGAAGACCTGCCTAGTGAGAGTCCTTCAAATTCCAATATTTTCCCTGTTTAAGGAAAGATTTTTCCTTCCCAAGGGAAAGGAAAGGGAAGGATTTTTAAGAATACCAAATCGAAAGAAAATTCCTTCCTTTCATTTCGAAGGGAAAGAATTGTTTAAGAATACGGCTCTAAGCATCTACCCGGCCTATATCAAGTATCCTCTCGCAAGATTGGTCGACTTGCCTCAGCCATGACTTCCGTGGTCTTCCCCTAGGCCTCCTCCACTCAGGGTTGTCCTCTGTAGAGACCACCTGGTGAGCAGGGTTAGCATCAGTGAGGCAATCTACTGCATGTCCCACAAGTATCCTTCAGTCTCAGACTTCAGCTAGGATGATGCTGAACTGATCGACTATGACCACTGGCCGTCTTTACTGCATCACTAAGCTCTGAACCATCAATACCATCGCTGCAGCACAGCTCTGTGAAAATGTATACACCGCCATCAACTCTGAAGACAGTGTAGCCCCTCGAACCTCCGCTTCCTACACCGGGCAACTTAATAACTTTGCGGACACCTTTCCCGGTAGGCTAACTGTGGTGGGATGTGACCCCAGAAACCGAGCTACCTTACAATAGTGGTATTATCAGTCCTAAATTATTAATAATACTAAACTAGTTTATATCTTTAAACTGACCATGCACGTATTTTCACCTGTATTCTGGTTGACACTTGATTGTTTAATTAAAGTCGGAAAAAGACTTTCGAAGTAATAGGGTTAAAATAGGGAATGCTGACAAGAACTAGAAAAGATATGACCATCTGAGTTTCCAAGATGACTTTGAGTGTCCTATTCTGTAGTAGCTACCTCGAGTAACGCCTTTAACCCTTCTGTAGTAGCTACCTCGAGTAACGCCTTTAACCCTTCTGTAGTAGCTACCTCGAGTAACGCCTTTAACCCTTCTGTAGTAGCTACCTCGAGTAACGCCTTTAACCTTCTGTAGTAGCTACCTCGAGTAACGCCTTTAACCCTTCTGTAGTAGCTACCTCGAGTAACGCCTTTAACCCTTCTGTAGTAGCTACCTCGAGTAACGCCTTTAACCCTTCTGTAGTAGCTACCTCGAGTAACGCCTTTAACCTTCGTAGTAGCTACCTCGAGTAAACGCCTTTAACCTTCTGTAGTAGCTACCTCGAGTAACGCCTTTAACCTTCTGTGTAGCTACCTCGAGTAACGCCTTTAACCTTCTGTAGTAGCTACCTCGAGGTAGCTACCTCGAGTAACGCCTTTAACCCTTCTGTAGTAGCTACCTCGAGTAACGCCTTTAACCCTTCTGTAGTAGCTACCTCGAGTAACGCCTTTAACCCTTCTGTAGTAGCTACCTCGAGTAACGCCTTTAACCCTTCTGTAGTAGCTACCTCGAGTAACGCCTTTAACCCTTCTGTAGTAGCTACCTCGAGTAACGCCTTTAACCCTTCTGTAGTAGCTACCTCGAGTAACGCCTTTAACCCTTCTGTAGTAGCTACCTCGAGTAACGCCTTTAACCCTTCTGTAGTAGCTACCTCGAGTAACGCCTTTAACCCTTCTGTAGTAGCTACCTCGAGTAACGCCTTTAACCCTTCTGTAGTAGCTACCTCGAGTAACGCCTTTAACCCTTCTGTACCGGCGACGTCTTTTTAGTTTTATACTAGTTATATCTAGACGATTTTGTGCAGTTTAAGAAGGATCTGTGGTAGTAAAAAGGGTTAAGTGAGATAGTTCGAAGCCTGTTAATCGCTGGAAACCCCTTTTAAACTTAATAATATCGTCTAATAGTAGCCAGAATAAAGTTAAAAGGCTGGCACCGGTACAGAAAAGGTTAAGTCAATTATAACTACTATGGGTTTCAGAGGCCGTGTTTCATCGTTTTTCGGGAATAACTTATGTACAAACAGTTGGATCAGTATGATATCTTGCCATAGCTTGTTTCACACCTTGCCCTAATTTTCGTTAATATGTGCATTACCAAAAGTGGAGAATTAAGCCACTTGTCCCTGTGTCATGAGGTTAAAGTCACACCTGAATGACTAGGAAACGAACAAGGCTACCGTGGCGTACCTGTGAAACCACCAAACCATTATTGCTCCTCCATCAAACACTGTCGTTGTCAGCCACCACCCAACCATATTATCGTCTTTATATTCAAGCTATCTGTCACTATCAAATATAATATATACAAAATATGTATTTTTTATATCTATACTAGTGACATATAACTTCAGAATGTAAAGACGATAATAGGGTTGGGTGGTGACTGATAACGACCGTGTTTGATGGAGGAGCAATAATGGTTTGGTGGTTTCACAGGTAAGCCACGGTAGCCTTGTTCGTTTCCTAGCCATTCAGGTGTGACTTTAACCTCATGACACAGGGTTAAGTGGCTTAATTCTCCACTTTTGGTAATGCACAATATTAACGAAAATTAGGGCAAGGTGTGAAACAAGCTATGGTAAGATATCATACTGATTCAACTGTTTGTACATAAGTTATTCCCGAAAAACGATGTAACACGGGCTCTGAAAACCATAGTAGTTTCCTTGTATTATTCCTTTTATTTAGCTCAGAAAAGGTGTCTCGTCTCAAATGGTTTAAGAAGAGGATTAAGACCTCCCCTTCAAAAAGAAAAGGAATTGAGAAAATAGTAAAGAAAATGAGAAGTGAGAATATGATCGTCTCGAATTTCAAAAATGGCAATTCAGTCTCCGACTGTTTCACACGAGCACTATTGGCGGCGGATGTATCGAAACCACAGTGCAGTGTTTTGAATCTTGTTGCTCACTATCTTCAATAATCAAATGCAATACAAAAATCTGAATGTCCGAGGCTCCTAAATGGCCATGCACTGCCCGAATCTCTGTTGGTGCATCTGCAGGTGACCGGACTATCATATAGCCTTGCCCGGGTTATCTTCACACCGCCCTACCATAACACAGCAGCAGTTGCACCTTAGTACTTTCCCATCTTACACATTTTTGCCTCCGTCGGGAACCGACAGAGCCATATTGCCAGTCGCGTCACTCCTCTCGCAGAATACACATAAATACCCATTATGAAGAACTGCACATACATACTGTACGTCACAAAAGACTTACTTTCACACATAAATATTTGCCCTACTGCTCAAAATTGGCCACTTGCACAAAATTGTGCACATGTACAAAATTGTGCACATGTACAAAATTGTGCACATGTACAAAATTGTGCACATGTACAAAAATAACCACTTGAACAAATATTGTCCACATGTACACAATTGTCCACATGTACACAATTGTCCACATGTACACAATTGTCCACATGTACACAATTGTCCACATGTACACAATTGCCCACATGAACAAAATTGCTCACATGCACTACATTGCCCACATGCACAAAATTGCTCACATGCACAACATTGCCCACATGCACAAAATTGCCCACATGCACAAAATTACCCATATGCACAAACTTTCCACATGCACAAAATTGCCCACATGCACAACATTGCCCACATGCACAAAATTGCCCACATGCACAATATTACCCACATGCACAAACTTACCCACATGCACAAAATTGCCCACATGCACACAATTGCCCACATTTAATAAATTGCCCACATGCACAAAATTGCCCACCAAAATTGCCTATGTGTATGTATAATTACAATCGTAAAGCCAAACATGGAGGTAGGAAGGAGAAGGGTTTGGAAAGGCTGGGTGGTTTACAGTGATCAGCGGAGGCCTTTGGTATACATTCTAACACATGCTGGGTGGTTTACAGTGATCAGCGGAGGCCTTTGGTATACATTCTAACACATGCTGGGTGGTTTACAGTGATCAGCGGAGGCCTTTGGTATACATTCTAACACATGCTGGGTGGTTTACAGTGATCAGCGGAGGCCTTTGGTATACATTCTAACACATGCTGGGTGGTTTACAGTGATCAGCGGAGGCCTTTGGTATACATTCTAACACATGCTGGGTGGTTTACAGTGATCAGCGGAGGCCTTTGGTATACATTCTAACACATGCTGGGTGGTTTACAGTGATCAGCGGAGGCCTTTGGTATACATTCTAACACATGCTGGGTGGTTTACAGTGATCAGCGGAGGCCTTTGGTATACATTCTAACACATGCTGGGTGGTTTACAGTGATCAGCGGAGGCCTTTGGTATACATTCTAACACATGCTGGGTGGTTTACAGTGATCAGCGGAGGCCTTTGGTATACATTCTAACACATGCTGGGTGGTTTACAGTGATCAGCGGAGGCCTTTGGTATACATTCTAACACATGCTGGGTGGTTTACAGTGATCAGCGGAGGCCTTTGGTATACATTCTAACACATGCTGGGTGGTTTACAGTGATCAGCGGAGGCCTTTGGCATACATTCTAACACATGCTGGGTGGTTTACAGTGATCAGCGGAGGCCTTTGGTATACATTCTAACACATGCTGGGTGGTTTACAGTGATCAGCGGAGGCCTTTGGTATACATTCTAACACATGCTGGGTGGTTTACAGTGATCAGCGGAGGCCTTTGGTATACATTCTAACACATGCTGGGTGGTTTACAGTGATCAGCGGAGGCCTTTGGTATACATTCTAACACATGCTGGGTGGTTTACAGTGATCAGCGGAGGCCTTTGGTATACATTCTAACACATGCTGGGTGGTTTACAGTGATCAGCGGAGGCCTTTGGTATACATTCTAACACATGCTGGGTGGTTTACAGTGATCAGCGGAGGCCTTTGGTATACATTCTAACACATGCTGGGTGGTTTACAGTGATCAGCGGAGGCCTTTGGTATACATTCTAACACATGCTGGGTGGTTTACAGTGATCAGCGGAGGCCTTTGGTATACATTCTAACACATGCTGGGTGGTTTACAGTGATCAGCGGAGGCCTTTGGTATACATTCTAACACATGCTGGGTGGTTTACAGTGATCAGCGGAGGCCTTTGGTATACATTCTAACACATGCTGGGTGGTTTACAGTGATCAGCGGAGGCCTTTGGTATACATTCTAACACATGCTGGGTGGTTTACAGTGATCAGCGGAGGCCTTTGGTATACATTCTAACACATGCTGGGTGGTTTACAGTGATCAGCGGAGGCCTTTGGTATACATTCTAACACATGCTGGGTGGTTTACAGTGATCAGCGGAGGCCTTTGGTATACATTCTAACACATGCTGGGTGGTTTACAGTGATCAGCGGAGGCCTTTGGTATACATTCTAACACATGCTGGGTGGTTTAGTGATTAGCGGAGGCCTTTGGTATACATTCTAACACATGCTGGGTGGTTTACAGTGATCAGCGGAGGCCTTTGGTATACATTCTAACACATGCTGGGTGGTATACAGTGATCAGCGGAGGCCTTTGGTATACATTCTAACACATGCTGGGGGGTTTACAGTGATCAGCGGAGGCCTTTGGTATACATTCTAACACATGCTGGGTGGTTTACAGTGATCAGCGGACGCCTTTGGTATACATTCTAACACATGCTGGGTGGTTTACAGTGATCAGCGGAGGCCTTTGGTATACATTCTAACACATGCTGGGTGGTTTACAGTGATCAGCGGAGGCCTTTGGTATACATTCTAACACATGCTGGGTGGTTTACAGTGATCAGCGGAGGCCTTTGGTATACATTCTAACACATGCTGGGTGGTTTACAGTGATCAGCGGAGGCCTTTGGTATACATTCTAACACATGCTGGGTGGTTTACAGTGATCAGCGGAGGCCTTTGGTATACATTCTAACACATGCTGGGTGGTTTAGTGATCAGCGGAGGCCTTTGGTATACATTCTAACACACATGCTGGGTGGTTTACAGTGATCAGCGGAGGCCTTTGGTATACATTCTAACACATGCTGGGTGGTTTACAGTGATCAGCGGAGGCCTTTGGTATACATTCTAACACATGCTGGGTGGTTTACAGTGATCAGCGGAGGCCTTTGGTATACATTCTAACACATGCTGGGTGGTTTACAGTGATCAGCGGAGGCCTTTGGTATACATTCTAACACATGCTGGGTGGTTTACAGTGATCAGCGGAGGCCTTTGGTATACATTCTAACACATGCTGGGTGGTTTACAGTGATCAGCGGAGGCCTTTGGTATACATTCTAACACATGCTGGGTGGTTTACAGTGATCAGCGGAGGCCTTTGGTATACATTCTAACACATGCTGGGTGGTTTACAGTGATCAGCGGAGGCCTTTGGTATACATTCTAACATGCTGGGTGGTTTACAGTGATCAGCGGAGGCCTTTGGTATACATTCTAACACATGCTGGGTGGTGGTTGCTGTTGTGATGTCTTGATTGTTAATGTTTGTTTTGACTATATTTCCATTTTCGTGCATATATAATATTTAATTTGCCCCCTTAAACCCCATTCATGTCCCAACTAAGGCCGGTCTATCCCAAACTTCATGCTCGTTAGCACTCTGGGAAAAAAAAAAAAAAAAAAAAAAAAAAAACTAACACCATTGAGGGGAAAGCGTGTTTTTAATCACCAATATAATGGAGGCAAGCGTCTTAAAAACTTTAAACTAGTGGGGTGAAACCAAGGATGGTGGGGGGGGGGGGGATGAAAATCAACTAATACATAACACCCAGCCGCCCACGGATTGGATGCTTCAGCTCACGTTATTAT
>JBAKBP010036904.1:0-17918 GCA_037953745.1 Lithodes maja | reverse complement strand
GTGGGTGCCACTGGTTCGGGGTCTGACGGTGGTGTCTTTGCACAGACACCTATCAGGGCCGGCCTGGAGAACAACACCCTGGGACTTCCGCCTCCTCAACCCCTACACACTGGTGCCAGGCCTGTGCCCTACTTCCTGTTAGCTGACGACGCATTCCCCATGCGACCCTGGCTACTGAAACCATTCCCACATCGCTCTACGAACATGGGCGAGATGATCTTCTCCTACCGGTTGTCCAGGGCTCGACGGGTGGTGGAAAATGCCTTTGGCATCTTGGCTAACAGGTAAATATCTTTCAATTTTGGTGGGGTTAATGCCATTAATAAGGCTATACACTTGCATTGCTAACTTATTCTCTTTGCAGAGGCATGTATTTGATAATAACCATGTTTTGTGTCTCCCTATTCTACAGGTTCAGATGTTTGCTCACCACCATTCCCCTGCAACCCAAGAGAGTGGAGTCTGTGGTGCTGGCATGCTGTTGCCTACACAACCTCATCCGTCGCCGTTTCCCCAGTCACCACCCCGTTGGCTTCCTTGACAGGGAGAACCCAGTCACCCACAGGGTGACGCCAGGGTCTTGGAGGGATGGTGACCAGTTGGAGCCGCTCATGCCACTGACCGGAAACCAGGCTACTAATTACGCAAAGGAGTTGCGTCGCTACATGGCAGACTACTTCACATCAACCCGGGGCAGTGTGAGCTGGCAGGATAGCCGGTTCAGTGACTCATGAAGGTACGATGATTGTGTGTATTTTAATGTTATATTAACTGACCTAATTTGCAGCTCTTTCTAATTAAATCATGCGTGCCATTGTCCATATCATTTGCAAATTTTATATGTTCATATGTTTCTTATTAATAATTATTACTTTCATTTTCACTTCTCTTCAGTCATTTGCTTTGGCATATTATTTCATTATTCAGTATTTCCATGACATTCAGTAATTTATTATGTAACTGTCATGCGTCAGTTATATTTTATTATTATATATTAATATTTATACGTATCAGGCTATTACTTTCTTGCTTTGTTATTGCCGTCGCGGGCATTTGTATATGATGAGTGTATATTAATTTTAGAAAACATATATTATATTCATCTATATTTTCAACATCTATTATATTCATCTATATTTTATTTAGTAGTCATTTTTGTGAATGAATGTCAAGTCGTAAATATTTGCCTGCCATGTTATTTAAGGACATATTTTTGGGTATTATTACTAGAGACTATTTTCAGCAAAGATAAGTATTATTTATTGTTTCATAACATATTACTGGCATATGGGATTGGAATTCTAAACACAGTATTCACAACAGAATTTTATTTTAATCTTTACATTGGACGGAAATTCTCTACTGCCCCTCGTGCTGCGGTGTGTGTAGTGTTGGGTTTGGGGAGTCCAGGTTGAGACTCACATCAAAGAGTTGCCTCTGAAAACTTCTCCCAGGTGTGGCGGGCACCGCGAGGTGTGTCCCATATGTGGGGGTGGAGCTGCCCCACAAGGTGGGCGTAAACTGTGGGGCCGGTCCAAGAGGTTGGCCCAGGTGTGGAGTCAGCTGTGGCACACGTTGTTGGTATACCTGGGGCGCAAGTTGGACGCTGACGGAGGGTTGTGGAGGTTGGACGGGGGGTGGTGCCGCACTCGCTGGGGTTGCAGTTGCCCCCGAAGCCCGTTGCCGCGCCATCTTGTCCATCTGCAGCACGTAGGTAGTCATCTCCTGCTGAGCCGTGTTGCAGTCATCGGCAGACCACTCATTCATTACTTCCGCAAGGTAGGCAACGAACGCGGAAACATGAGGCTTGAGGCGTCCACCTCCTGTCTTCACGCTTTCCCGGAGTTCACTGACGTCCTTGCGGAAGGCGGTCACCGTCTGCTGTATCTATAAAGAGAGATGTCCAAAAAGTTGATTATTATCAGACAGCGTCAGGATAATTATGCAATGCACACTCATAAATAACATAAATCTCCATCTGCATTCCAGATTTCTGTAAGATATGTATTAGGAATATTACATAATAGGTACATGTTAATAAAATATGTTTAGTTTACATCATTAATGAAGTTAGTAGCGCATGTCAATATTTGCCTTACCGTGTCAGTGGGAGTGGCGCATTCGCAGTCCAGAGCAACTCTTCACATTATATAACTTGTCTTACCTTTCCACACCTTACATTCATTTGTTTGCATATGCACATTTCTATAATTTTTCTCACCTCTTCTATTTCAGCGGAGCTGGTTGAAGCCTTCTGCCGCTTGGTGCCTGTTGTTGTGCTGTGCTGGGAGGCCCCAGACGCAGAGTCCTCGGCCTCTGTCCTGGTCTCGAGTACAGGGTCGTCCAGCTCAGGCGCATCATCGTTGGCGTCGGATGAGGCATGCTGTGGGAACTGTTTGTTGGGGTGAAAACAAGAAGATTATTTTATAATGGTATGTTGTGATGCGGCCTGGTATATGAACTGTGTTATCGGAGGAAGGCAGATATAATATTTTTACTGTAATGTGGTGAGTCGGGATGTGTTATAGTGTAATGAATGGCATTTGGGGGTAGGAGTTTGGTGTTGTAATGATGTTAATAAATAATTATTAATTAAAATAAAAAATCTATGGAGATTGTTTCATTGAAACCACAAAGCATGCATAACATGACAGCAAAATGTAACATAAACACTGCCTTAAGGGAATAATTGGAAATGATTAAATAAGTATTGCTGAATTTGAATAACATATATAATAAACACTCACATTACCGGTGCTACGAGGCTTGTTCCGCACAATGTGACCCCTGAAAAAACTGCCCTGTTCAAGGATCCACTGATCACGGTCGCTGTACCGTATTTCAGCCCCAGCACCACTCTTCCTTGCCGTTAATTTGCCAAACCTGGAGCGGATGTTGTCGCACCAGGTCCTCAGCTGAGCACCTGTTTGCAAGACAAAATCACATATAATAGAAACGTATATATCACACAACAATGTCTATATATCACCCAATATTACAGGTATCTACCCAGGTAAACAGTGTCACTATTCATCACAACACATAAAAATTTGTACTAACACAGATAAACAACGTAAATATTAATAATATAACATTTCACGTATCAATATGGGAAAACTTACCTTTTATTGGAGGGGTCAGAGTCTTGGCCTTCTTTTCAAACAGGCGCCACTTCCGGTCAGAGTCCTTGAATTCTCGGGCCTGCTTGTCATACATGAATGTATGTGCCCGCAACCACTCCATCACGGCGACCTCGTCTTCGGGGCGCAACACTACCCTCGTTATAGTTCTTTTAGCTTTGACGCCGTAGATAATCGCATCTGGGGAGGCCTCGTCAGCCGTCTCGATGTCGATCTCCTGGATGTCATGGGTGTCCTGGGTGTCCTGGGTGTCCTGGCTGCTCCCTGGCGGTAGCATGCTGGTTTTGGCGGGAGCTGGTGGCGGTGCTTGCCGCTTGGCAGCGGGGGGTGTTTGGCGTGGAGGCTGGCTGTCTTGGATTACCTCCATGCTCTCTTCCTCACTCATCAGGGTCTCGTCTCCAAAGAAGTCTTCCAATCGGTTGTCGTCTTCTTGCCTCTGGATCTTCTGTGGACTCTGCGACTTCCTGGTCTTTGGTGTTCGACTGGGTCCAGGCATGGTGTAAAGGCGGTATAGGTGAGCGTAGAGGTCAGGGTAGAGGCGAGGCGAGGGAGAGGGTGGTAGGTGTGCGTCGTTGGTGGTCTCATTGAAGACTGTTGGGGAGTGCGCTGCCTGGGGCCTATATATAGGGGCCGTGTTGCCGTTCTGTTGGGAAAAATGTCTAGTATTTCTTGTCAGGTGGATGCGGCTGTTTTCGGTTCGACTTTTGTGTTGTCGGTTGGAGTTTTCTGTTGTCGGTTACTTGTCCGGTCAAGTTGGCTCGACTCTTCTGCCACATTGGGTTCCGGGTGTTGTCATACGTCTGCACTCCTGTCAATGTGGTTGGAGTCTGCTGTATGCGGCTGCATGCGGATGAATTCCGCTGTTGTCTGTTGTACTCGTATGACTCATATTTTTGCATAATTTTTAATTTTTTTATGCAAATTTATGCAAATTTATGCACACGACTTCAGCAGACTTCAGCAGACTTTTGCGGTTGTACTCGTGTCCGGCGGCTGTACTCTGGTGTATGCGGCAGTAGTCTTTATGCTACACATGAAACACAATTCGAGCCGATATACACAAGGACTACAGCCGCATACAGAAGACTTGGTACGACTAGCGCCGACTAGAGCAGACTACTCCCCGCATCCACCAGACAAATTTCAAGTCTGGCCCAAATTTCAAAACTGACAAACATTTTCGTCGCGGACCGCGACTTGACACGCATTGCCAGGACTTCACCAGACTACAGACGACTACAGCCGCATGGGTAGGAATAGGTGCCGACTTGGTGCCGCATGCAGCAGAGTCGCTACTCGGCTGCTTTCTGCTGCATTCGGCGCCCGAGTCCTGTATGTGTGAAAGGGGCATTACCCTTCTGCCTTCCCCCCACCACACCCCCAACTGCCTCCCACCACCCATTTCCAGCGTATCCGTACGAAGAAAAGGAAAAAAGGAAAATCCGTGGTGGCGAAACTACCTCACCAATCGGCTTCATATGTGTAACACAAGTCAATTACCCTTCTACCTTCCCCCCACCAACCCCAAAACCACCCTCCCACCACCCTCCCACCCATACATTCCGATACCATAAAAGTTTCTGTAGTCTATAGTGTCTTTTCAGCTACTTTCGGGACCATCGGGGACCTGATTTCTGGCGAAAATGGACAAGGGGAGTATATTTTTTACCATTATCCTTCCTTTCTCTCCCAACTTGATAGATTTAGCCAAAAAAAAAAAAAACTCTGGCACTGGCAGAAGCACACCGTCAAAATTGGCTGGCACTCAGCGGGTTAAATGAGAGGGAGGAGAGTACGAAGAGAAGAACAGGGGGTAGTAGGGAGGTAGTGAGGGAGGGAAGAGGTGGAGGAGAAGAAGAAGGAGGAAAAGAACGAAGACAGGAGGAGAAGAAGGGCGAGAGGAGGAAAAGAAGGGAGGGAGGAGATGGGAGGGAGGGAAGAGAATGAGAAGCAGAGAGGAGGAGGAGAAGGGAGGGAGGGAGGAGAATGAGAAGCAGAGAGGAGGAGGAGAAGGGAGGGAGGGAGGAGAATGAGAAGGAGAGTGGAGGAGGAGAAGGGAGGGAGGGATGAGCATGAGAAGCAGAGAGGAGGAGGAGAAGGGAGGGAGGGAGGAGAATGAGAAGAAGAGAGGAGGAGAAGGGAGGGAGGGAGGAGGAGGAGAAGGGAGGGAGGGAGGAGAATGAGAAGCAGAGAGGAGGAGAAGGGAGGGAGGGAGGGAGGAGAATGAGAAGCAGAGAGGAGGAGAAGGGAGGGAGGGAGGAGAATGAGAAGCAGAGAGGAGAAGGAAAGAGAAGGCGGAGGAAAGGAAGTAGACCTATGCGGCTGTACTCGTGTCTGTCGGGTGTATTCTGGTGTATGCGGCTGTAGTCTTCATGCTACACATGACACACAATTCGCTACGCTATACTCAAGGACTACAGCCGCATACAGAAGACTAGTGACGACTAGCGCCGACTAGCGCAGACTACTCCCCGCATCCACCAGACAAATGTCAAGTCTGGACGAAATTTTGAAACTCACAAACATTTTGTTCTGGGGCCACGACTTGACACGCATTGCCAGGACTTCACCAGACTACAGACGACTACAGCCGCATGGTCAGGACTAGGTGCCGACTCGGGTGCCGCATGCAGCAGAGTAGCTACTCTGCTGCATGCGGCACCCTAGTCCTGTATGTGTGAAAGGGGCATAAGCCTTCGGGCGAGACGGTACCGTCTATAGTGAGAATGGTACCATACAGATTCACCCTAAGCCTTCGTTTCCGATGTCGCCAACTGGCTAAAAATACAGACTACACACACATCCACAGCCATTCCAACGATACATATAACACCTACACATATAGGAGGCGGGAAATAACGAGCATGCTCACTCCCACAATACAACTAGAGTAAGTAAGTACTAGAGTAAGTACACACACACACACACACACACACACACACACACACATTAATGTACAGTCGCGCATATAAGTTCCCTCTCTCTCTGTAGTTTTATGTATGAAAGTAAAAATGCTTATAGCCTATTGTATTATGAAGTGAAGTTTGATATGCAGTATTTATTTCAATTGTAACCTATAATATTAAGTTAATCATACCAAGTTTACTCCCTGTACATATATGGCATTTCTAAAATAATATAAAAAATAGTGTATGGTATTTATACGTATAGCTATTAATTAAATAGTTTATGGTATTTATACAGTATAGCTATTAATAATGATAGAATGGGTATGGAAAATGTGCAAACTAGCATGGGAGAAGGGGAGTGCACCCGATGACTGGAAGACTGGCATAATAGTCTCCCTATATAAGGGCAAAGGGGAAAGAGGAGTGTGTGGTAACCACCGAGGAATATGTCTTCTAAGCGTAGTAGGGAAGGTATACAGTAGGGTAGTGATTGAGAGAGTGAGAGTGAGAACGGAGAAATGGATAGGCGACGAGCAGGGAGGTTTTAGGAAGGGAAGAGGATGTGTAGATCAGATTTTTACCCTGAATTGTGTTGTGGAGAAGTATCTGGAGAAGAAACAAAAGGTGTATGTTGCCTTTATGGACTTGGAGAAGGCCTATGACAGAGTGGATAGAGAAGGTTTGTGGAAAGTACTTAGAATATACGGAGTAGAGGGCAAGTTGCTGAAAGCAGTGAAGAGCATGTATGAGGGTGCAAAGGCGGCAGTAAGTGTGGAGAGTGAGCAGAGCGAGTTCTTTGACCTGAATGTTGGTTTGAAACAGGGGTGTGTGATGTCCCCGTGGTTGTTTACTGTATATATGGGATGGAGTTATGAAAGAAATACTATCAAGAGCAGTGGATGTTGGTGTATCGCTGAAAAGGGAGGGAATTGAGTGGAAGCTACCTATACTGTTGTTTGTGGATGATACAGTTCTGATTAGTGATAATGAATGGGAGTTGCAGGGTCTGGTAAATGAGTTTGGAACAGTGTGCGAAAAACGGAATTTGAAGGTAAATACGGGGAAGAGCAAGGTTATGGTCTTCGAAAGGGGTGAAGTCACAGAGTGTGAGGTGAAGCTGAACGGTCAGGCTATGGAGATCGTCAACTCTTTTAAGTATCTGGGCAGTGTGTTGAGTAAAGATGGGACTATGGATGAAGAGGTGCGGGAGAGGGTACAACAGGGGAAGAGGGTTGTAGGAACGCTAAAAGCAGTAACAAGAAATAGGGTGGTCAGTATGGAAGTGAAGAAGTCCTTGCATGACAGTGTGGTAATCCCGACACTGACTTACGGAAGCGAAGCATGGACGTTGGTTGAGAGACTCAGACCAAGAGTGAGAGCAGTGGAAATGAATTACTTAAGGAGTGCGTGCGGAGTTACATGGAGGGATAGACAGACTAATGAGGAAGTAAGAAGGAGGTGTGGTGTGGAGGTAGATGTGCTGGAAAGTGTGAAAAGGAACAACTTGAGATGGTTCGGCCATATGGAACGTATGGAAAGCGAGAGAATGACTAAGAGGGTGTACGAGAGCGAGGTGGAGGGACAGAGGGGGAGAGGTAGACCGAATATGAGGTGGAAGGATGGAGTGAGGAACTACATGAACGAAGGCGGTGCTGGTTGGGGGGAGGGGCGTCGACTGACTGGGGACAGAGGTGCATGGGGGCGGTTCGTTCGTGGCCACCCCTTCGGGGATCACGGCGTCAGGCAATAGATAGATAGATAGATAGCTATTAATAAAATAGTTTATGGTATTTATACGGTATAGCTATTAATAAAATAGTTTATGGTATTTATACGGTATAGCTATTAATTAAATAGTTTATGGTATTTATACGGTATAGCTATTAATTAAATAGTTTATGGTATTTATACGGTATAGCCATTAATTTGTACAGCTATAAATAAAAATGTGAAAAGGAACAAGTGGAGATGGTTCGGCCATATGGAACGTATGGAAAGCGAGAGAATGACTAAGAGGGTGTACGAGAGCGAGGTGGAGGGAGAGGTAGACCGAATGAGAGGTGGAAGGATGGAGTGAGGAAGTACATGAACGAAGGCGGTGCTGGTTGGGGGGAGGGGCGTCGACTGACTGGGGACAGAGGTGCATGGGGCGGTTCGTTCGTGGCCACCCCTTCGGGGATCACGGCGTCAGACAATAGATAGATAGATAGATAAATTTTGCTGTAAATATTTAGAAGTATTAGAGAATTACTATGAAAAAAACATATGATAAAAGCATAATCGAAAGTAGTTATGTAGCAGGTGTTAGTGTGGCTTAGTGTACGTAAACATACACTTATCTATCTTGACATATTACACACACACACACACACACATATGGTCAGGTTTATTTTAGACACGAATTAGGTTACACATGCGCACACACATATTACACACACACGCACACATATGGTCAGGTTTACTTTAGACACGCATTAGGTTACACATGCGCACACACATATTACACACACACACACACACACACATATGGTCTGGTTTACTTTAGACACGCATTAGGTTACACATGCGCACACACACACATACACCTATAAACTTTCGAATCCATACCGGTAGTCGAAACAAATGCAAATCATCAATATCAAAGTTTGGCTCTTTTGTTGATATATTCTTATTCTTCTCGTTAAGGGGAGGTTTTTAGTTGATTCCCTAGACTTCCATCAAGCTTGAAATTACTCCCCCTTGACCCCCTTTCAAGATAAATTTGAACATTTTTCGGTAGAAAAATGTCCCGGCCCAAGGCCGGTTCCCCTTAAATTACAGGCTCGCTATCGCTCGCTAGGAAAAAATTGACACCTAAATGGCACGAATGGTCTTAAAATTGACAGAAATGGGGCGACGGTTCTTAAAATCGCCAAACTAATGGGGCAAACGTCTTAAAATCTCAAAAGTAATGGGGCTAAACATAAGGTAAAAAGGGGTCCAGAAAAAAATCCTCCAGGTGGAAATCTCCCCTTAATCAGGACGAGACAATGTTGATAAATCCAATAAAAATGACGAGGTTACTCCCATTCAGAGTATGGGAAGAAGGGAGTAAAATGTGGATTACTAAGTTGGAGGGTCAGTTCACACTATAGTCCGTTTATTCTAGGTTGGCCAGAAATCGTGACTCCTAAACCTCTCATAACTCAAAACGGACGAGAGTAATCGAGCTATTATTTCTACCAAATAGGAAGACTTGGCTAGGGAATATGTGTATATATTGACGGCTCATCTGCTCTAGCCCTTTTTGAGTTACAGAGGTTAGAGGTTACGATTTCTGCCCAACCTAGAATGAACGGACTCGATGGACATAATGTAGACTGCATCACCGTTGATTAATTTAAACTCCGCCTAGACAAATATCTCGCATCAAACCCGCGACTGACTGCGTTTGTAAATGAATAACTTTATTTTATCCCCCCCTCAGTTACTAACCCATCTGTCCCCTACTAACTTCCTAATCCTGCCGCGGATATTAGTTCCAGGGCAGTAATTCCCTTTCCAATGTTCCCTTACCCACTCTAAACCACTGTTTGGACACTTGATCCTCAGTGTTTTGGAGGACAAGCAACCTAGAAGGGTCACTAGATCTGTTGTTGCTTGATTTCCTTTGTACGAGCTCTTCTTCGGAGGGACGTAGCCTAGAATATCCTACTAACTTACCCCCATCTTTTTATTTAGTTTATATTTATTCTATGTGTGTAAAGGAGACAAAACGCAGGTTGCCTGTAATGAGTGTCTCCCCCAAAGCCAAAAGAGTGACACAGCCAAATTCAAGGGCCGTTAGAGTTAAAATGCCTGAACACACGAAGTTTAAAGCAGTCTAAGTCATAGGATGAAGGAAAGATTGATTGAGGGAGAGAGTTCCAGAGTTCACTTGTTGACCAGAAGAAAGACTGAGAAAATTTGCCAATTCTTTGGTGGGAGAGCTGGACAGAATAAGAGTGGGACTATGTTGAAAGGCGGGTACCTCGCACTCGCCGCAAGGGATGGTGTATGCACTTAAAGGGCTCTGAAGGACACTGATTGTTTTAATAGCGATAGTAGAGTGAAAGAGATGCAACATTGTGGCGTGTAGAAACAAGAGAATATCTTAAAAATCAGTGGGACTATGTTGAAAGGCGGGTATGCACTGAGAGAGTTTTGAAGCACACTGATTGTTGTAATAGCCAAGAAACCGAAATCAGAGGAGTTTTGATACAAGCATACTTGATTGAAGCGAGAAAGCATTGCACCATGCATGAAGTTACCACAACAAAAAGGGTTAATGGAAGTCATAGGCAGCATTGCCTTTGTCTGCTTCATACACATACAAAACAAATCACTGAACATTGATAAATTATGTACAACTTCACACACACACACACACACACACACACACACACACACACACACACACACACACACACACACACACACACACACACACACACACACACTTTCATCATACAGACATACATACTCTCAACACTGATAAATTAGATACAATTTCACACACACACACACACACACATTATACATGCACAAATACATACACTTAACACTGTTAATGATATACAAATTCACACACCCACATGTATTATATATATACGCATACATACACTAAATACTGATAAATTATATATCAACTTCACACACACACACACACACAATCATACATACATACATACATACACTGATAAACTATATATAAGTTCACACACATATATATATATATATATATATATATATATATATATATATAATTATACATACATACATACATACACTCAACACTGATAAATTCAACTCCCTTCCCTTGATGTGTATAAATAGATCGATGGACAGGTGGAGAAGAAGAGAAGGAGGAGAAGAAGAAGAAAGAGAAGGAGAAGCAGAATGAGGAGAAGAAGAAGAAGCAGAAGAAAGAGAAGGAGAAGCAGAAGAAGAATGAGGAGAAGAATAAGAAGCAGAAGAAAAAGAAGAAGAAGAAGAGGTAAAAGAAAAAGAAGAAGAGGAAGAAAAAGAAGCAGAAGCAGAAGAAATAGAAGCAGAAGAAACAGAAGAAGAAAACTAAGAAAACAAAAAGAATAAGAAAAAGCAGAAGCAGAAGAAAAAGAAGAAAAAAGGAAGCAGAAGAAAAAGAAGAAGCATAAGAAGAAATAGAAGCAGAAGCAGAAGAAAAAGCAAAGAAGCAGAAGAAACAGAAGAAGAAAAGAAAAAAAAAAGCAGAAGCAGAAGAAAAAGAAGAAAACGAAAAAGAAGAAGAAAGAGGTTGAGGAGAACAAATAATAAGAAAAGGAAAAGAGAATGAGGAGAAAGAGAAGGAAGAATAGAAGAGTAACATTTAAGATAACTAATACTACGACAGGACAATGTAAAACAAACAGAAATGTATTAAATAAATGAACACACAACAGAAAATGAATGGAACCAGAACAGAAAATGGACGATGTGAACGATAATGAGAGAGAGAGAGAGAGAGAGAGAGAGAGAGAGAGAGAGAGAGAGAGAGAGAGAGAGAGAGAGAGAGAGAGAGTGTGAGTGTGTGTGTGTGACAAGGAAAACATACAAAAATAGAAAGAGAAGACAATATGACGAAGAAAACCAAGTAAGCGAAATTAAGGATCTGAAAACAAATGAGAGAGAGAGAGAGAGAGAGAGAGAGAGAGAGAGAGAGGTAGCCAACCACCTGTTCGCCTGCCGTCAATTACCGTGCTGACTCACTTCAATTAAGATAGTGTTGTGATAACTGACTGTGATGGTGACGGTGTGACTGTGACGGTGTGTGTGATGGTGACGGTGTGTGACTGTGACGGTGTGTGTGATGGTGACGGTGATGGTGACGGTGTGTGACTGTGACGGTGTGTGTGATGGTGACGGTTACGGTGTGTGACGGTGACTGTGACTGTGTGTGTGTGTGTGTGTGTGTGTGTGACTGTGACGCTCTTTGACTGTGACGGTGACAGTGTGTGTGACTATGACGGTGTGAGCGATTGTGACTGTGATGGCGTGCATGATTGTGTCGGTGTTGTGACAGTGTGTGTGCTTGTGACGGTGAGGGTATGTGTGACTATGACTGTAGTTGTGTAGGACTATTTGTGACGGTGTGTATCTGTGACAGTGAATACCTGAAGTGGTTTATGATTGTAACTGTGACTGTGTATGACTGACTGTGTATGACTGTGGCTGTGTATGACTGTGGCTGTGTATGACTGTGGCTGTGTATGACTGTGGCTGTGTATGACTGTGGCTGTGTATGACTGTATGACTGTGACTGTGTATGACTGTGATTGTGTATGACTGACTGTGTATGGCTGTGACTGTATGACTGTGACTGTGTATGACTGTGGCTGTGTATGACTGACTGTGTATGACTGTAACTGTGTATGACTGACTGTGTATGACTGTAACTGTGTATGACTGTGACTGTGTATGACTGTGACTGTGTATGACTGTGACTGTGTATGACTGTGACTGTGTATGGCTGTGTATGACTGTGACTGTGTATGACTGTGACTGTGTATGACTGTGACTGTGTATGACTGTGACTGTGTATGACTGTGATTGTGTATGACTGACTGTGTATGGCTGTGACTGTGTATGACTGTGTATGACTGTGGCTGTGTATGACTGACTGTGTATGACTGTAACTGTGTATGACTGTGACTGTGTATGACTGTGACTGTGTATGACTGTGACTGTGTATGGCTGTGTATGACTGTGGCTGTGTATGACTGTGGCTGTGTATGACTGTGGCTGTGTATGACTGTGACTGTGTATGACTGTGGCTGTGTATGACTGTGGCTGTGTATGACTGTGGCTGTGTATGACTGTGACTGTGTATGACTGTGGCTGTGTATGACTGTGACTGTGTATGACTGTGACTGTGTATGACTGTGGCTGTGTATGACTGTGGCTGTGTATGACTGTGGCTGTGTATGACTGTGGCTGTGTATGACTGTGGCTGTGTATGACCGACTGTGTATGACTGTGACTGTGTATGAATGTGACTATGGGACTGTGACTGTAATGTTGTTTGTCAGTCTGTAATTATGATACTTTGCTTCCATGCCTTTCATCTTTTAAATCCTCTTACATTTTCATACAACTCGACCTTACTCCTGCATTTGTTTTGTGTGTCCATTATAATTATATACTAGCCCTCTCTCTCTCTCTCTCTCTCTCTCTCTCTCTCTCTCTCTCTCTCTCTCTCTCTCTCTCTCACCTTCTTTTACTAACTTGCTGGAATTTTGTTACGGAATTTTGAGTGAGTATGGCAAAAGTAAAGCCACTAACATCCTTTACTAAATTTTAGATTTTCAAAAATCTTTTGACAGAGTGCTTTACTGTATAGGGTAATGTCAAATGGCAATTCAATAATTATGCAGAGGTAACTAATTGAACAGAAAGTTGGCTAACAGGTAGATAGAAGCAAGTCGTAATCATCGCTGTTTCCTGTGAATGGACTGTTGTTACTTTTGAAGTTCCATAGGAATCTGTCCTTGGTCAACTGTTTTTTACCATACATGTCAATAACATCGCTATCGGTTTGTTAAGTGTGATCTCCAAGTTTGCTGACGACATATAAACTTGGACTGACTGTGAACACTCCCTAAAGGGGTTGAACAAATCAGGATGGACAGACTGGGCGAGTTGTCTGAGACAAGGCAGACGCCAATTTTTGAAGTGACCTAAAGTTCTCCAAGCAGTGCATTAAAGTAGAGAAGGATGCCTAGAAATGATCATGGTATATTAAAAGACGGTTTCAATAGAGTTATAAGGAGATAGTTTTGACACTATTATATAGCTCTCTAGTATGACAATTTCTAGAATATGCTGTTCGAATTTTGTCTCCAGCACTCAGGAGTAGAAACATTTATCTATCTATTGCTGGACGCCTTACTCCCCTTAATGAGGGTGGTCATACACAGAAGGCCCCCAAGCGGACCTGTTCCCTGTAGAAACATAAGGCAACTAAAAATAATTCAAGCTATGACTCCAAAGCATATTACTTGGACTAGAAGGCCAAACTACGAAAACCAATTGAAAGCATTTAGTTTCTTTTGCTGAAAAAAGTGCATATACTATGAGGACAACTTGTATACATATTGGCTAGAACGTTCCTTGATTTTGGTCCTGTCACTCTTTCAACTAGGGGAGGTACTCGTTACAGGCAGTTCTGCCTTTTGTCTCCCTCATCCACATAGAAAAAAAAAATACATAACAAACCACCCTCAGAAATTGTATATAGTTCCTTTGCAGAGCAATCCAGGACGAGAAAAGATAGTATTTTGCACACTCAGCAATGCGTACAGTATTCATTACAATATATCTCTTTCCATCCATATCTCTCTCTCTCTCTCTCTCTCTCTCTCTCTCTCTCTCTCTCTCTCTCTCTCTCTCTCTCTCTCCTTATTTGTTATCCTTTCCTTCCACTGTCCCTTACTCTCGGGTTATCTATCTCTACTAGAATTAAGTCCTGACCACCTAGCTGGGATCGTAAGGTCTGTGTGGTCAGCGTATCTATGTAAATCTCTCTCTCTCTCTCTCTCTCTCTCTCTCTCTCTCTCTCTCTCTCTCTCTCTTTCATATACCAGAGTAAATTGATTTCGTTTCTGACGCTTCCATTCACCGCTAGATGTTGGTGGTTGTGGTGGTGGTTGTAATTTTTGGTGATGGTTGTTTTTGTGGTGGTGGTTGTTGTGGTTATGATTGTGGTTGTTGTTGTTGTGGTTTTTGTAGTGGTTGTGGTTATGATTGTGGTTGTTGTTGTTGTGGTTATTATTGTGGTGGTGGTTGTTGTGGTTATTATTGTGGTGGTGGTTGTTGTGGTTATGATTGTGGTTGTTGTGGTTGTTGTAGTGGTTGTGGTTATGATTGTGGTTGTAGTTATTATTGTGGTGGTGGTTGTGGTGGTGGTTGTTGTGGTTATGATTGTGGTTGTTGTTGTGGTTGTTGTAGTGGTTGTGGTTATGATTGTGGTTGTTGTTGTTGTTGTGGTTATTATTGTGGTGGTGGTTGTTGTGGTGGTTGTGGTTATGATTGTGGTTGTGGTTATTATTGTGGTGGTGGTTGTTGTGGTGGTTGTGGTTATGATTGTGGTTGTTGTTGTGGTTATTATTGTGGTGGTGGTTGCTTTGGTTGTGATTGTCGTAGTGATGGTGATGGTGGTGGTGGTGGTTGCTTTGGTTGTGATTGTCGTAGTGATGGTGATGGTGGTGGTGGTGGTTGCTTTGGTTGTGATTGTCGTAGTGATGGTGATGGTGGTGGTGGTGGTTGTGATGTGAGTGAGTGTGAGAGAGTGAGGGTGTGTGAGAGAGAGAGAGTGAGTGAAAGAGAGAGTGTGAGTGTGTGTGAGAGAGAGTGAGGGTGTGAGTGAGTGTGAGAGGAGTGATCAGCATACTTGTTGTTATGTCATCTTTAAACTGATAAATGAGGCTGGGGGGGGGGAGAGAGAAAGAGAGAGAGAGAGAGAGAGAGAGAGAGAGAGAGAGAGAGAGAGAGAGAGAGAGAGAGAGTACAAAGGAGTACAAAGGAAATCAAGCAACAACAGGTCTAGTGACCCTTCTAGGCTGCTTGTCCTCCAAAACACTGAGGATCAAGTGTCCAAACAGTGGTTTAGAGTGGGTAAGGGAACATTGGAAAGGGAACTACTGCCCTAGAACTAATGTCCGTGGCAGGATTAGGAAGTTAGTAGGGGACAGATGGGTTAGTAACTGAGGGGGGTATACAATAAAGTTATTCATTTACAAACGCAGTCAGTCGCGGGTTTGATGCGAGATATTTGTCTAAGCGGAGTTTAAATGAATCAACGGTGCTGCAGTCTATAACGTCTCGGGGAAGCCCATTCCACAAGTTGACAACTCGATTGAAGAAGACATTCTTAGATTCGTGTGAGTTAAAAGATTTACCAATAATTTTGCAACCGTTTCCCCGCGTGTAATTAGATTGGTCGATAGTGAAGTACTTACTACAGTTCATATTGTCGATGCCTTTGATGATTTTGAACACTTGAATTAAGTCGCCTCTTAATCTGCGCTGGGTTAAAGGAAATAGATTTAATTCTCTAAGACGCTCTTCGTATGGTTTGTTCTTTAGGCTAGGTATCATTTTGGTAACTCTACGTTGAACTCGTTCTAGCTTGTTTATATCTTTTTGGTAATAAGGGCACCAGGATTGAACGCAGTATTCCAGAAGAGGGCGGACTAAGGAATTGTAAAGGGTTAGGATAACATCTTTGGATTTATGCTCAAATGACCTGCCTATAAAGCCAATTATTTTGTTTGCCTTCTTAACAACTTCTGAACATTGTTGACTCGGTTTTAGGTTACTCGATATTGTTACTCCCAGATCGGTTTCTTTGTTTACATTCTTAAGCTGAGTGCCATTCATCGAATAGTTTGCTTTCTCATTTAGGTATCCGATATGTAGTACTTTACATTTATCCGCATTGAAACTCATTTGCCAAATTTGGGCCCAACATGACAATTTATCTAGATTGTGTTGCATATCGTCAACTTGTTCTTTTGAGAGTACGCTATTTGCAATTTTTGTATCGTCAGCAAATTTCGAGACTGTACAGGTGAGACCCTCATCTATGTCGTTGATGTAAATTAGAAAGAGAATTGGTCCTAGTACCGATCCCTGGGGTACCCCACTACTTACATTGGTCCATTTAGATGCCTTACCGTTTATGACTACTCTTTGCTTTCTGTCGCTGAGCCAATTTTCTATCCATTTCAACACACCGTCTTGTATTCCATGCGCTTTTAGTTTTAGCAGTAATCGTTTGTGGGGAACTTTGTCAAAGGCCTTTTGAAAATCAAGGTATATAATATCTACAGCTTTACTCTCATCGTAGAGGTTGAAGATATCGTGGAAGAAGTCTAAGAGGTTTGTTAAACAGGAACGTTTTTTACGAAAGCCGTGTTGAGTATCTTTAAGTAAGTTATTTGCCTCTAAGTGATTTACGAGTCTGTCTCTTATGACCGTTTCTAGCATTTTACATACAATTGAGGTTAAGCTAATTGGACGATAGTTACTGGGTAGGGATTTGCTGCCTTTTTTTAATATCTCTCTCTCTCTCTCTCTCTCTCTCTCTCTCTAACACACATACCAGTGATCCCTGTGATTAGAGTGGAGTGGTGACAGACTGACAGGTATTGACCCGTGGTCCACGCTGTTGTGTCGCCACCACTATGTAACAGCTGGTCAATGATGCTGCTATAGTCAATCACTGGAGAAAAGACATTTCCGTCCCCTCTCTCTCTCGCTCTCCCCCCCCCTCCCCCCCTCTCTCTCACTCACTCACTCTCTCTCACTTCCAGGTATCTCACAACCGGCCGCAATATTGAAGGAGAGGACTCACCACCACCCAGGGGGAGAACACTACAGCGACGAACATTATGGCAGGTTTTAATATTAAGGGGAGAGATATTGGTTTCCTGGTGAGAGAGAGAGAGAGAGTGTGTGAGAGTGAGTGATAAAATGTTTATAATAATAATAATAATAATATATTTTTTTATTTCCAATTAAAAGTGGTTATTCTGCTCATAATTACAATTACAAAGTGTACATAAAGTATCAACTTTGGTATAAACTTAGGTACAAGGTATAAACTTAGATGGTACATACACATTCAGATGCATATACTGTATACACGCAATACATACATATACAGTATATACCAACATGCCCATACATACACACATATACATCCACACATACGTATATACACATACACACATGCATATACATATATATAAATACCGTATATATATATATATATATATATATATATATACACACATACACATACATACACACTTATACATACATGCTCACATGG